>JAJLUK010000002.1:230134-273909 GCA_030570055.1 Blastobotrys chiropterorum
TATAATAATCCTGCAGGTCTCTCGATTTTTTTTTTTTTTTTTTTTCTTTCCTTACACGCGTCGTCTGTCACACACATACACCGAACGAACGAAAAAAACCCAACTAACCTTTCCGTTCCTTTTTTGTTTACTAACCCACGATAGATTCCTTTTTTGTTCGTTCCTTTACTTTTTAAATTTCGATGAAATACTCTACTGCAATTGTTGCGGCCTTAGCTGGTCTTGTGGTCGCTACCCCTATTGCTGATGGTCACCACCATCACGAGGAAAAGAGAGCTCTTGCTACTCAATTCGTCTACGTCACTAAGACCGTCGACGCCAACGGTAACGTTGTTCCAGCTCCTTCCGCCCCAGCTCCATCTTCGGAAGCTCCAGCTCCATCGCCTTCTGCTGCTGGCATCCAAGCCAACGCTCTTTTGGGTGGTGGTGACTCTTCTTCCTCTTCCGCTGCTCCATCTTCCTCCGCCTCCGTCGCCACCTCTTTCTCCTCCTCTGCCGCCCCAGCCTCCTCCTCTGCCCCAGCTTCATCCTCCGCTTCAGCTTCCTCCTCCTCCTCCTCCTCCCCATCTTCCTCCTCCTCTTCTTCCTCCTCCTCCCCATCCTCCTCTGGATCCTCCTCTTCCGGTGGCATCAACGGAGATCTCAAGGCCTTCGTCGACCCAACCGAAAAGTTCGAAGACGGCAAGATCGACTGCTCTACTTTCCCATCCGGTCAAGGTGTCATTGCCCTCGACCACCTCGGCTTTGGCGGCTGGTCCGGTATTGAACACATGTCCGACATGTCCACCGGTGGTAAGTGCACTGACGGTTCTTACTGCTCTTATGCTTGTCAACCAGGTATGTCCAAGACCCAATGGCCAGAGGAACAGCCAGCCAGCGGTGTCTCCGTCGGCGGTTTGCAATGCAAGAACGGCAAGCTCTACAGATCCAACAAGAACAAGGACTACTTGTGCGAATGGGGCGCTCAATCTGCCAAGGTTGTCTCCAAGATCAACAAGGAAGTCGCCATCTGCAGAACTGACTACCCAGGTACCGAAAACATGGTCTTGCCAACTGTTGTCAAGGGCAACGGCGAAAACATTCTCACTGTTGTTAAGCAAGAGAACTACTACAAGTGGCAAGGCAAGCCAACTTCTGCTCAATTCTACGTTAACGATGCTGGTGTCTCCTACGAAAAGGGCTGTGCCTGGGGCACTGAAGGCTCTGGCATTGGTAACTGGGCTCCAATTGAATTCGGTGCCGGTGCTGTCGGCGGTGTCTCTTACCTTTCTTTGATTCCAAATCCAAACAACAAGAAGGGTCCAAACTTCAACGTCAAGATTGAAGCTGGTGACGGCGCCAACCTCTCCGGTGAATGCAAGTGGGAGAACGGACAATTCCACGGTGGTGACTCTGAAGGTGGCTGCACCGTCTCTGTCACCAACGGTGAGGCCCACTTTGTGATCTACTAAGCGACGAGTAGTTGACAGTGTGTTTTTTTTTGTGTTTTGAATAAATTCTTGTTTTATTTTTGTAGTTTTAGATATCTTGTGGTTTTTGTATGAACGTATACCTTTTTGAATGAACTTTATGGCTATATGGAAAATGAATGAGCACGTTTTTTACACAATACCAGCCATTTTGATGGCGTGGATTAATTTTGACTAGCTATTTTTTAGGGAGGTGCTAGCGCTGCTGATCTCGTGGCTGAGCTTCTGTTGTGCTAACGTACCACACCTCTTGCAGGAAAATATGCAGCCAGCCCAAAATGCTCGCTACGTGCTGCATGATGCAGAATTTTCATGATCAACTTGAGCTCTGACACGCTCCGGACCGTTAGCTGTCGGCGATGTCTTGTTTTGTTTCTGTTTAAAACAGAGTCAGTGTTTTGCAACCTTCAAGCTTATTTTATTTTTCGTCCTCCAAGCCGGCTACCCGAGGGAGTTTGTGCTCATTTGGGGCTCGTGCGTGGGCGCACTTGCATATCGCCGCTCGATTAGGCATGTGAAGCCTTGGGATGCCGGAAATTATGCACCGACATGCACCCAATTAGGTAATACGGGCGAAATCCACCTACCGAATGTGGAACATGTTTTAATTTGCGCCTTCCCCTTCGGGTAACCCTCTGTTGCGTGAATTTCCGTCTTCCCAAATGGGCAAGTGCGTCTCCACCGCACACAAGAAAATCGCGTCTCTCACAGGCTGCGAGGAGCTGTTTGAGATGATGAAACCGGCCAACGACACCTCATCAAGCAGTGTTTTAGACATGATTGTGGGACATGACGCCCACGGAGCCTCTTCCGAGCTGGCACCTGCCCGAAGGAGCACGATAGTCCCATCTGGTGTCGGAGCAAAATTTGCATATCCGGAATTGTCTGAGGTGGGTGACCAGTGCGAACCAAGGTCATGTCAGAGCCCGGGACCAAAGTCCGCGGGCGACTAAGACCGTTGGGGGGTGAGTATGCCCTGCAGGCGGCCGTCTTTTGCAGAAAAGAAGCAAAAGCATTGGCTCGGGATATTCGCACGGATGTTTTGCGGTTTTTGCCAACCTGCCGGAAGGTATAGAACCTTCTATAACCGCTGGATCCGAGTGTAGAAGCAAAAGCGTTGTTTCGGCAATGCGGACGTATAGGTAGTATGTAATATTCTGCAGGTTGTGCCGATGCCGATATTGGACGAGAGATGAGCCATCATTATGTAGTTTAGAAGTTCAAGCACAGCTGGTACTAAACAAAAAATAGAGGCTCACAAAAGTCATGGGAACACAAAACATTTGCAACAGATAATATCTGGTTTGTTTGTATTTTTCACCATTCTGGATGCTTTAGGCCGCGTAGAGAGACTTGAACGTATTCTAATGAGTGGGCGGCGAAGAGTTTACTGTCGGGTAAATGCAGATTCGACGTTAGTGCTTAAATGCCGTGATATCACGGCGGTTATGCATACAAGTGGTTATAGCTGTTCGCTGAAGCAGTCTGGCACATTAATTTTATTTCCATACGGAGAGGTCTATACGAAAGTGGAATAAAGGGGAGTATGCCAAATTTTATTTTTGAGGAAGAACCAAAGTGTATGATAAGATAATGAGATAAGCACAGTGAAACCATAAAACGGGATTGCAACCCATTGGGGTGCAGGCGAGAGTATTAAAGTAGGTAGATGGAGTTATCTGCTGAGCCGATGTTCAGAGACTCAATATGCATTGACGCGAGCATTCGTTGCAGGTTGGTATACATAGTTGTTGTTTGTTTGAATTGTTTTATAGGCATTTTATGTAACTTTAATTAGATGAATTAGTCCTTCAGACTCAGTATATCTGGTATAGGGCTTGCGGCCCTAGATATGAATAATGGGCAGTTCCTTAACATACTTTCCCCCAGCTGTTTCAATAATTTTAATGCTATCTGTTCAACGGTAACATTGGATGCTGAATAATGGTCATAACCATAGTAAAAGAAGCCACAACGTCTATAAAATGATGCAGATTGATCAGGTATATAATGGCTCCAAGTTACTGTGTATGTAGCAAGATGTTGCTATGAGATCCGACTTAATTGCCTCAGAATATCTTCCAATGAAGAAAGCGGTAAAGCGAGCACATGAACCTTATCGCCGAATGTATTCACTGTTTGGTTCTTCGTTGTGTGTGGTCTTCTTTTCTAGAAAAGAACCAAAAACACCTGCGATTGGCCTCGCAGAGCGGCCTTCTTTTCTAGAAAAGAAGCAAAAGCTCCGATCAATGGCCTCGCAGAGCTACCTTTTTTTGCTTCTTTTTCGGAGAAAAAAGAAGCCGCCGGAGGCGTCACCTGCCCCCTTAGAACCACTCGGAGTTATTCCTGACCTGTTTTCCCGGAGCCGCACCTAAGTTGCGAGATGCGTTCATAATGGTTGCTACGTTGTTGGACAGTAGTCCCTTTAATACCCAGTGCGATCTTATGCGAAAAATGTAATAATAGTTATAAATATGTGCACGACTAGGCTAGTCAATTATTCGTTCTGGTATCCGGTTATTATTATCATCAAATTGTCCGACACCATTTCTATTCGATTCGATGCTAGATGCTTTTCATTATGCAACAACCATGCCGTTCGCCTCGCAGAGCAACCTTTTTTGCTTCTTTTCGGAGAAAAAAGAAGCCGCCGGAGGCAATTGCTCCGCCGGAGGGCAACTTCACCAGTCCGTGGGGGCGGTCTTGAACGCCACGCGAAGCATATCCGGGAAGACCTGCTTCTTGAGGATTGTGCACTCAACGATCTGCTGGACATGCTCGGGTCGGATCCGCGCCAGCCAAATCACCTCCCCGGAGCTCAGATAGATGATAACGTTGGCGGCAAACTTGTGGCCGCCCACGTGAGAGCAGTACTGGACAGAGACACCATCGGGTCTGTCGTCAGACGCATCCCGGAAAAGGTCGTGATGCCGCAGTTCCCGTTCAAAGGTCTTGCGGAGGATCGGCGCAGTAATTCCGCACCGCTTGTCACGTGTTTTGTGGGAGCACAACAGCACATAGCCCAAGTTGGTTGAGCGGGTGAGGGGCTTTTTAGTGAAGCTGCTCAATGAGCCGCGTTCGTGCTGCGAAATAACCATCTTGATGTCCTCCGCAGCTCCATGCGGTGTGGTGACGAGTCCGACAAAGTACGGCAGCAGTAACACGTATGTGGGACGTTCGTGAGTGTCCGTGGCCTCGTAATACTCCTCTGGCGGGGACATGGAGGATGCCTGGAGCTTGACCGGCCCACCCGCCAACTTCTCAAACTCATCCAGATGCTTGCTGAGCGCGTGGGTGACTGAGTCCTTCTCGTCGGCGGGATTGTGGAGCCAATCCGTTTTCCCCGTGGCCACCAGCAGCTGGAGCGCATAAGGTGTTGTGGACTTCCACAACGGGCTGTCCGTGTCAATGGACAGAGATGAAGGGTACTTTTCGCTGCACCCGGAACAGTCCTCTGGGGCACAGGACGCAACCTCAAAGCCCAGCTCCCGCACGTCTGTGTCCGGATCTACCGAGCGCTTCCACACCTTGTTCAATAGTCCCATTCTTACTGTCTATGTCTATTGTGTTGCGGGAAGATGCAAAAAAAAAAGGGGAGGAGAGCAAGAAAAGAGAGTGCGGAACGTAGCGGCCCTATAAATAAATATTTTCTCACTCACACTCCCGCACAATGGCCATTCTTCGCTGATACGACGTCCGATCAATCGGCATGCCGATCGGATCGCGGACCGCATGATCTGATAAGTCCGCGCCGTCCCCCCTAATTGGGAAGGTTAGTAATACACTTCCCACACCTCTCAACTAAGTTCAACTCTCAACATGCTCTGGTTTAACGTTTTCTCGTCTGTGCTGGCGCTGCAGCATGTGCTGCGGCCCCAGAACTCTAAGGAGCTTGCCGCCAGAAGCGCGAAAAAGCTTATTGCGGACTCCTCGCTGGCCACCCTCCTCACGGTGGACCCGGACTCCGGCTGTCCTGAGGGCCAGATGGAGTACTATGCGGACTGCTTCGATGGCACCGAGATCACGCTTGTGGGGATGCACATCTCGTCTGCGTTCAAGAACATCAAGCATGGCTCCAAGGCGTCTCTGGTCATCCGGGTCGGAGACCAACCTCTCAGCGAGTCCGTCAACACTACCTATCCTGGGGCGGTGTCCGCACCTGCTGGTATGCCACGCATCACCCTTCACGGGGAGATGGTTGTGGAGGAATCTGTGGCGCCTGAGACGGAGAAGTGCTTCCTCAGCCGCCATCCAGAAGCCGAATGGTGGGTGCCCGGTGGCGAGGAGATCCACGACTCCTTCTGGGCCACCTTCAAGGTCTCTCACGTCCACATGATTGGTGGATACGGTGATCGGGCGTACATTGGTGAGATCCCCATGGATGTGTTCCGCGATGCCCGGCCATACTAGTTCTAAGTATGTAGTATAATGCAATAGACAGGTATTTGAATACTCTTGCTTACAAACTCTGGGTTCTCTGGGGGTTGGTGATTGCCTCCGGCGGCTCCTTTTTTCTCCGAAAAAGAAGCAAAAAAAGGTAGCTCTGCGAGGCCATTGATCAGTGCTTTTGCTTCTTTTCTAGAAAAGAAGGCCGCCCGCAGGGCATATACACCTTCCGGAGGGCTCTAACACTAGGGGGGTCTGTGGTCGCCTCCGGCGGCTTCTTTTTTTCTCCGAAAAAGAAGCAAAAAAAGGTAGCTCTGCGAGGCCACTGGACAGTGCTTTTGCTTCTTTTCCCGGCCGCAGGGCATATCAATTCTCCGGAGGGTTCGGGCTCTATGAGGTTGGTGGCTGCCCCGGTGGCTTCATTTTCTCCGAAAAGACACAAAAAGGATAACTCTGCGAGACCAATTGCAATGAAAAATGCTTTTACTATATATCATTGCTTCTATCGGTTCTGATTCGATATTTCTTCGTTGTAAAAGGCCACTAGAGCTCATCCTTCCCGACCTCCACGACTTCGAAATTCGTCGAAGGTCTAGACTAGGTCAAAGCCCGGTCGGTCTCCGGGCGATCCCCGATCGATCACGAGCCGCATATTCGTGCGGCGGTCGGCGACCAAAAGTGCAAAACCGGTATTTGAGACTTGGGCGGTTGAGAAATTAAATGTAAACCGTTGCCTGGCGAACCACCAACTGCAGATACAGTATCACCTGTTCACATCCAGTCTCCTATGATGTTACTAACTGTGACCCTCACAAGCTTAACTACATCCGATCGAACGAGAGAAGGTGTTTCCTTGTGGGTATGACCGTACCTGAAAATTTGATAGAGAGGCTGGTATCGATGTGGGCACGGCGATAATTTTCGTCCCGTTTAGCGGATTTTTTTACCTGCCAGAGGCCCGGGATACTGGCCTTTTTGATATATGAAGTTTGTAAAACTCATTGTGCAAACATTCGAGATCACAAAGGTTTGACGCACTGCGCACAGGAGCAGGTTGGTTCCAGTCGACAGTGGACACAAGCATTCCGATTAGGATCTGGTGCATTTGCTTTTTGCAATATTCCATGACAACAAAGAGCGATACGTAAATGCGCCTCACAGGCTACCTTTTTTGCTTCTTTCCGAGAAAAAGTGGCCGCCGGAGGCGATTACATGGCCCTTTTCCAGAAAAGAAAGCTGTGCAAATGTTTTGCGACAAGATTCACATTTTATTTCACTATAGAGTCTACAACTCGTCTTTGGAGTCATCCTTGGCCTTTGGTTTCACACCTTCCGGCAGGAATTGCTTGAGGACATTGAGACGTACCTTCATTTCATCTAGCTTCTCTGGAGAAATGGCGGCTTTGGAAAGGATGCCTTCGAGTCTCTCCACCTCTGTGGAAACATAATCAATGCCCTTCTCAGCAATCTTGTTGGCCACTCGCAAATACACTTGACCATATTGCTTGAACTTGTCGTCCAGCTTATCCACCGAGGATTTCATCTTCTTGGTAATGTCCTTGGACTTTGCCTGTTTGGCCATCTCGGACAGAGATGGAATCAATCCCGCCTCGGCATTGAGAACGCCCTCAACAGTTCGGTACAATCTAGCCTCAGCATTGATGTATTCGACAAAGTCTTCGAGGCTTCTACCTGAAGGATATGGAATCGGAGCGGCTCCATTGCCAGGATAAAAGAGAATGGTTGGGAAAGATTGAATGTTGAATCGGTCGGCCAATTCGCTCACACCTTCTCCAGTGCAATCAACAGAACCAATAATAACATCATCGCGCGCATAGATATTGGCCAGCTTCTCATAATCTGGCTTCATGCGCTTACAGTGGCCACACCAGGTGGCGGTGAATGCGATAAGAGCAGGTGTGTCCTTATTGACAAGCTGATCAAAGTTTTGGTCGTTGAGTTGTACCACGTTGGACACTGGAGCCTTTGGTTTCTTGGCCTTGGCTGTAGTCTTTTTTTCAATCAAATCGACCAAGTCGTCCAAATCTCTCCTTTCAATATCTTCAATCTTGCCCTTTGCGTCAATGAACTTTAATGTTGGGAAATACTCAATGTCAAACTTCTTTCCGGCCTTTCTGTTGGAGTCGGCATCAATCTTGACGATTTGTACCTTATCCTGGGCGTGAGCAAACAGGTCGGAGAGCTCATCAAACACTGGGGCCAATCGCTTGCAGTGGCCACACCATGGTGCGTACAAGTCCAGAACCGTTGGGATCTTCTTGTCCAAGAGGCCCTGTAAGGTCTTGTCGGTGGCTTCGATGGCTCCCGCAGCACAAAATCCTGCGGCAAAAATTGCTCCAATTGCTGATTGAATAACCCGCATCACTTGTATCGACGTGTTGTCAAACCTCCCAAAGTCGAGTGTGCCGAGAACTTAACGTTCGCTCGACCGATAACGTGCGGCTGTGCGGGAGAAATTTAATACGTACATCGGCCTTTACCAGTTGACTTATATTTTGGCTCATGATACCACTTCGAGCTATTATTTGTGAGACCGAGACGATGATTTGCGAGGCGTCGAACTGGGAGGCTCTATATTGACATTTATGTATGGGACTTGTATATGCATATATTTATTTTATGACATATATGGATAAATATGAAAAACGGGCGCTTGTTCAGTATATATATATGTCAATTTATAAACTACTGTGGCAACAATTAAGGACGAAAGCGTACTATCGGGTGTAACTGGGATACCCTTGTCGTCTCAGTAGGTGAGATATTCTAAGATCGACAAGCCATCTTATTGCGCCTATCTCGGGTTTTTATAAGTCCGCAACGAATTCCTTTGTCCACCAAATTAGTCTAACGAAGCGTTCGACTGTTTCCTCAAGGAAATGAACAATACCTATCTAGGGCGTATCTGTGGCAGTGACAAAAAATGCATATTGCATACTAAGGCTTTGTACATGCAAAGCAGAATTAAATGTTTCCCATCCGTATGGATACGTCATTTCTGAAGCCCCTATTAATGGCTGTGAGGAGTTTTAATGTATGCATGCATACAGAATCCTTCGGCCGTTGGAGAGCAAATATGCAATTATGGATACGCTTAAGAATAGACTTTTGGCCTAACTGAGTTTGCACATGCTCTTTAACGTAAGAGATAAAAGTGGCGAGATCCGGATAACCCTAAGTGGTGTTTGTCGGGTGGACAAGCATAAAAATTAATCCTCATAGACTCTGAGCTTTTTTAGCTGTCTGATGACAAAGTTTGATAACGTCCATGCCGAACATATTTCCTGAGCTGAAAATTAAAGCTGTCGTTTTGAAATGGTTCACTACCGTTGCGGAGTAATGTTTTTTGCTTCTTCTTGGAGAAAAAAAAAAAGAAAGGAGCGTTCTTTCCCAGGAAAGGGGAAATGCACTTAAAAGTAGCCTCGCAGAGCTACCTTTTTTTGCTTCTTTTTCGGAGAAAAAAAGAAGCCGCCGGAGGCGACCACAGACCCCCCTAGTGTTAGAGCCCTCCGGGGGGTGTATATGCCCTGCGGGCGGCCTTCTTTTCTAGAAAAGAAGCAAAAGCACTGATCAATGGCCTCGCAGAGCTACCTTTTTTTGCTTCTTTTTCGGAGGAAAAAAGAAGCCGCCGGAGGCACCACCACCAATCCGCATCGCGGAGCCATCTTTTTTACTTCTTTTGGCGATCACCCCGCCTCCTTGCTAGAGAACAGACAAGACCGTGCGCTTTGTTTTGCCAACCTCCATTATTGGCGACCATACAATGCTATGGGCCATCGAAAGGGGTGAACTGAAATAGGTTGACGCATGAGATACCCACGAGTGAAACAAGGGATGGAAATGTCTCGACGGAACAGTCGACAAAAAGAAATAATCTCGTGACTTCTGCCATAATTTTATACCATTGAAACCCAGAGATAATTGACACGAACCTCTTTAGTTTCTTTTCGCCGAACGGACAAGAAAACATTGTGATGGCGCTGATTGGCCGACACGAAAAGCTATAGATTCTCGATGAAGTCCAACGCGTGAGGCCTAGATACCTAACAAAGAAACATGCATATTAATAATCTGGGGTCGGCTCATGTTCTCGTATCGTAATTAGTCCAGCAGGACGCAGAAATGAAACCGTCACGAGCTCGAGAAAGCACCTTCTCCACAGCTCTGTGAGCTACAAAGGCTCACTAGATACCGCCACATCCGGTACGGTCCTATGCATGAATACGAAGATTCGCATTGGTCACGGAAAAAGAAACAAACAAAAAAAAGAAAAAAAACACTACATGCTACCTACCCACCAAAAAAAAAAAAAAAAATACACAACTGCAACCTTTCGGCACCAACTTGACCACAAAAACATATGAAAAGAGTCACCACAAAACCCAATTTTTGAAACATGGGTGCCGTGGCCTGTCCCCCAACATTTCTTATCACCGTCTCTCCTGCAGGATTCCTACTTCCACCTCGACCTAACTAATGCCGCCCTCTAGCGACACACACACGCCGTCCAAGCCGTGCCGATACCAAGAACGTGACGCCTGAAGCGACGGACACTTGATCGACCTTCGCATCGATCGCTTGCATCCCACAATAGCCACTATACATTCGTGGCGCTCTGGGCAGCCGTGCAATCATGCTCACGCCCGTGCTGGCTACGCCTCAACCTCAGGGGCCAACCCGGATCAGGTAACATCCATCTCGATTGCCGCATCGTTGCCGCTTTCGGCACCACGCCTGCTGCAAACCGGCCGTCCGGAGGTGGTGTCTGCAGCAGCCGCACAGCTGCAACACGAAGGCTTGACAAGCAAAGGCGGAAGACGAATGCCGAACAATCAATCTCATGTGCGTTGTTATCCCGCGGACGGGAACTAGCTAGACACCCATGAGGGCTGGCAAAGCGAAACTCTGCACAGTTGCTACTAACATCCACAGAATCTTGTGTCGTCTTGGCGACAGATCCGAGTTTGCCGATTGAGAGGCTGCGATATATACAAACTCTAGTCCATAGCCAAATAGAGGCCCATTGGCGGCAAAATGAAGGCATTCTTCGAAGCCTGGGTGCGTGTGTTTGGATCCCCGGAACTCGGTCACCACTCACCGATCATCATACACTCTTCCCATATACGAACCCATCAAATGATCAGCATCGATGCAAGGCACGCGGGTCGGCCATTAGTTTCTCCAACGGCTGCTGAAATCATGTTTTCTTTTTGTGGAGAGGACCACATTTCTTTTTTTTTTTTTTTTTTTTTTTTTCCTTCTCTCCCTTTTTCGTCTTCTATTGTGGGTTCAAAGGGAGGGCAGAAATATGGGGCACCCGTGGGAAGGGACGGAGATGAAAATAAGAAACCACAAACCCACACGGAGAAGACACAAAAAAGAAAACGAAACCGCCCAGGGCTCGTATTTTTTTTTTGTTTTTCCCTCCTCCCACATTTTTTGAAAGTGTGGTCCGTTTCTTTTTTTTCTGACGGTGATACGAACGAGCGTCGGAAATGTCCGACACAGACAGTGTGTGTGATGAGATCCCGGGTAAAAATGCAATCTCTCACATAATAGTCATTGTTAATAAATGCATTGGAAATATTTTTGTCTATAAAATAACAGCCGAATCAACCCAGTTCTATACAATAAATTCTTTTTGCAATAAAAAAGAAGAGTAATAATAAGTTATGTAAAAAAAAAAAAGCAAAGATAATAATTTTTTTTTTGTTTTCTTTTTTTTTTTTTCTGACCCCCTTGAGTTTGATGATGAATTTATGGTGATCACGGGTCTGGGAGGAAAAGAAAAAACACATCTCTCATCCCACTTTATATGCATCTATAGTTATTGAACCGTCTGTAGCACCGCAACCCCAGCAAAAACATTCAACGGATTATCAGGAGAGTCGTTAGCATATGATGAAGAAGTCTTATTACTAGGATTAGATTGACTAGATTTCTTGTTGTTATTATTATTATTGTTGTCATTCTTGGTCGTAGTCGTCGTGGTGCTGTTGTTAGTGCTTGAGGATGTATCTGGACTCTTTCGTCGCCGCTTCGCCGAGTTACTGTTTCGGCCGCCCAGATGCGTCCGGTAATGCTGCATGCAATTGTCTTGTCGTGAGAACCGGGCACCACAGCCCTCGTGTGGGCAGACGTAGTTCTTTTCACCCGTGTGGATTCTCATGTGTCGGGCCAAGTGTCCCGACGTGGTGAAGGATCGGAGACAGTGGCATGTGTATTTCTTGGTCGTGTTGGTTTTCTGGTTAGTGGCGTTACTGCTAGTGTTGGAATAATTTAAGATGGGCTGTTGTTGCTGTTGTGGCACTGGTTGCTGCTGCTGGTGTTGCGGCTGTGGGGATGGATAATTGTGTGATGATGGTGGCGGCGGTGGCGCAATCGCCGTAATAGGCGGCAGCTTAGTGTACATGTGTTGTTGTTGTGGTGAGGGTGCTAATTGCTGTTGTGGTTGTGGCAGCGGTATTGATGGAGGTGGGGCAGATTGGCGGTGATGATGCTGGTGCTGCTGGGGCTGCTCTTGGGACTGGTAATGCTGCCGCTGATTGTCGTCGTTATCCTCGTTCAGAATCGAGATCTTCTTGCCCGATGTTGTAAAAAGCTCTAATACCATTTGTTATAAAAAATATTCTTGGGGCAAAGAAAAAAAAAAAAAAAAAATTTAAAAAAGGGCCCTCGTGTGGGTCTTTATATATACCCTCCCCTCGCCCCCGGGAAGGGCGCATACTTGCTTTTTGTGCAAACATTTCCTAATCCAGAACTGGGTTCCCTGAAAAAAAAGAAATGTAAGTTCAACGGTTTCTATAGATCATTTAAGTAACTTTCCGGCGATCGGAGCCCCCAGGACTCTTTACCCTTCCCGTTTTTGCACACGGTCACGGGACCGCCCAACAACCAAAAAAAAAAAAAAAAAAGGTGACACTAAATCTGAGCAAAAAGCGGAAACATTTGCCACCGCCCAGGAAACCCGCCCGAAAGCGGGACGCTTTTTCTTGCTAAACCGGGTCTGGGCTTCGTTCTAGAAGGAAGAAAAAAAAAAAGTCTCCCCCCGAACCTGCATTCATGCGCCATATGTTTGTCTGACGTAATCGCCGATGATCCATCCCGCTGTTTACCCATCATTTTTTTAATGAAAATCCCGCGTTCCGCGCGTAGGTGGGCCAGGTTGTGTCCTCACCCTTTCTTGCGGACCCTGAACGCCGTCGCCGCCGCCCGCGATCGCAACACTGGGCGTATGAGCGTGCGGCTGTTTCAAACCCCGGTCCGTGGCATATAGGCTAGGCCGATCCCCGGTCACACACACACACACACACACACTCTCTCACACTCCCACACTTTCACACGCCACATCACACGCTGGCGGATTATTTTATGCTTCAGCTGGTGATGGCTTTAGTTTGGCTGTGGCCGCACACACACATGGCCACACCACGATAGGGTCTGATAGCGTTCCGGCCGTCCGGGGTCGGACCATCGTGCCCGTCACGGGCTCCTTCTCTCACTCACTCACTCCCATTATTACTCACTCATTCTCAGGCGCCGGATACACCTTTCTCCGGAACAAGCCCCATCCTCACTCGTCATCGCCAGGTGGCAATTGCTACTACTTTTAGACCGCTTTCCCGCTACCGCCTCCAAAGTGGCTATGACGTGCCACCTCAAAAGGGGCAAGTGGAAGCCGCCGCTGGGTTAGGGCGCAGCTTATTTTTGGGCCATGTGACCAACAGGTGACACGATGGTGTGTGGGCTGGGGGCTGTCTCTCGGAGATGACTCCCGATCCTCTTTTTTTTTTTTTTTTTTTTTTTTTCTGGCTTTTTTCCTTCCATTCCCTTCTTTTTTCTTGCTTTTTGCAAGACAACAACAACAACAGCACCTGGCCCCTATCGGATGTGGCGGACCCTGGCTATGGGAAATACCGCGGAAGAGCCACCCACAGCCCGAGCCCGAACAGATCTCCACAGCAAGGGCCGTGGTTGGTGGATCATCGGGCAAATGCTACCCTAGTGAACCCTGCGTTCAACGGTTGTGGAACAATGGTGGCTGCGCCGAGACCGAGCACGCCGCCTGCAGTTGGGATGTCTGACATCCCACCCGACCCAACGGCTGCAATAATTGCGGGCCCCTGCAAATCGCACCAGCCATTTTAGCCGGGCCTCGCTTCCTCACATCCGTCCCTCCTCGACGCACGTACAGTGGGATGTATGGTCTCAGCCCGGGATGGGGCATTTGGGCCGTTTTTCCCGCTCGTGCGATGCCACGTCGATCGCTGCAGCCCCAAACGGCCGTGGGTCACCGTGCCGATATCTCTCCTCCACCCGCGGTTCTGCGCACACTCAACTAATCCGAGGGTCGAGTCGCCTCCGGCGGCTTCTTTTTTCTCCGAAAAGAAGCAAAAAGGTAGCTCTGCGAGGCCAATGACCAGTGCTTTTGCTTCTTTTCTAGAAAAGAAGGCCGCCCGCAGGGCACTCCCATCCGCCGGAGGCTTCTGGGTCCTAGGGGTGGGTGTAGCCTCCGGCGGCTTCTTTTCTTCTCCGAAAAAGAAGCAAAAAAAGGTAGCTCTGCGAGGCCAATGGCCAGTGCTTTTGCTTCTTTTCTAGAAAAGAAGGCCGCCCGCAGGGCATACTAATCCGCCGGAGGGTCGAGTTGCCTCCGGCGGCTTCTTTTTTCTCCGAAAAGAAGCAAAAAAGGTAGCTCTGCGAGGCCAATGGCCAGTGCTTTTGCTTCTTTTCTAGAAAAGAAGGCCGCCCGCAGGGCATACTCCCTCCCGGAGGGTTGTATCTTCTCGGGATCAGCTATGCCGGACCCCTTCGGCGTGGGAGACCTCGGCGTTTTTTTGAAGCGACATGAACAACTCAATTGGGGCTACATAAACTTACGTGGTGCTTACGGGTAGGGAGGAAGGGGCGTGGGGCGGTTAGAATATATATTAGGTACAGGGAATAAGCGTGCAAAAGCTCAAGAGCCGATATTGCAGCTTTCGGGGTGCGGCATTTGAAAAGTACGAAAAGGTCCCAGCTGGCAACCGATATAACGACTTTTCAATGCGCGGCTTGCTCGTTGTCTTCAATGTAGTATTCGTCTCTGTCGAGGTCCTCTGGGACGTCAAGCTGCTTGAGGAGGCCGGTGGCAACGTCGTAGACCATGCCGTGGACCTCGAGGCCGCGGGTGTGGATGGCCTTGAGCACGTCGTCGTTGCGCTGGAGGTTGTGGACTTGGGAGACCACGTTGAGCTCGACCAGCTTGTCGCACTTCTCCTTGATGTCGCTGATCTTGTTGAGGTGGCTCGAGTTGCGGGCCTTGATGTCCTTGAGGTGGCGGAGCCAGTTGTCCATGGGTCCGCCGAGCTTCTTTGTGGTCAGACTGGTCCAGATGCCGCCGCAGTCGTAGTGGCCGCACACAATGATGTGCTTGACCTTGAGCACGTTCACGGCGAATTGCACAACCGAAGATGAGCTAAGATCCCCATAGGAGACGACATTAGCGATATTTCGGTGCACAAACGTCTCGCCTGGGAGCAGGTCCAGACACGCGTCGCCCGCGCGGCTGTCTGAGCACCCGATCCATAGAATCTGCGGCGATTGGCCTTGTGCGTTGGTAGGGAAGAGAGAAGGGTTGGTGGCCGCCATGCGCTTGGCCCATTCACTATTTCGCTTCAGAAGCGTCTCAATAGTGTCGGTGGCGGCGAATTTGAACAGCTTGTTAGGAGAGGACATTGGATATTCCTAGAGGTTAGTGCGTTAGTATTCTACGAAAAAAAAAAAGCTTTTGGCGTGGGAAAGCGGGCGTAATAAATAGAGGGAAGGAAGAAACGGGCTGGTGAGGGGATCCGGTGGGCCTTAAATAGCCTGTCGGTGACTCTTCGGGCATCAGAAAATTTTTTTGATTGGGACAAATAACAAAAATCTATTGGGACAACAAGTTTACACACACGCACCATCATCATCGTGCATGAGAAAAATTTTCTCAGACAATACGCTACATAAATTGCGAATATGGAAACCAAGAGAGCCTATGAACACGGGTTAGTTTCAGTCTGCGCCGAGTGCAAGCAATGACGAATTGTCCAAGAGAGATCAGGGTTAAAAAGCTCTTTTTTTTGTCTCCACACGTGTGGTTCAGTTGAAGAAATTCAACATACAAAAATTTCCTCATCATCAAACTCGTTGGATCATCATCGTTCCTCTCTCAACACTTACAAGTTTGTTTTGTTGGCCAGGTTCGGTTCCATTGACCGAAGGCTTTTATAATCTCCCAACGGACCACAATCTACCCATCACTCAGGTTTGCCCAAGCGCGCGCAGGATTTTGATTCTGCGCCGCACGGGTTTGAAAAAAAAAAAAAAAAGGATTTGAAACCCTAATTCTCGGGCCGTCTATAACCGGGAGCCGGAGGTTCTCCGTGGGGCGGGTCTGCAGAGTGTGGATGGCGGAGTTTTTCGAGGATGTCAATGCTGATCTGAATGTGGAGGGGGTTGACGTCCGGATTTTGTCCGAAGGGTGTTCGTGGCTGGTCTTTCGGTGAATTACCGGGGAGAGTGTGGGGAAGAGGTTAATTGGCCGAGTTTCTAGCATGTGGCTACGTCAAATGAAATGACGGCTGGGATTGGATTATACATGCCAGTTTCATCCGGGATTTCGGAGATGGTGACTTTTTCAAGGGTAGCTCTGCTCATCAGGTTGATAATCTCCGAAAGGAAGAAGCCGCCGGAGGCAACACACCCCATAGGACAACTGGGGCTTAGTATGCCCTGCAGGCGGCCTTCTTTTCTAGAAAAGAAGCAAAAGCACTGGCCACTGGCATCGCAGAGCTACCTTTTTTTGCTTCTTTAACGAAGACGAAGCCCGGGCTCTTCGGATCCGCACCATCCTCATCTGTGGCAGCCGTATGGAAGGTACGTAAATCTTCCGCGAAGCGGAACTACCTTTTTTGCTTCTTTTTGGAGAAAAAAGAAGCCGCCGGAGGCAACTCAACCCCGTAGGGCTAGAACCCACCGGGGGGAGTGTGTGCCCTGCGGGCGGCCTTCTTTTCTAGAAAAGAAGCAAAAGCATTGGCCCACAGGCTGTAAGAAGGTGGCAGAGCCTCTAGCATGTGTCTAACAGTTCTACGTCAAATGAAATGGAGACGCCTATTACTCGCTTAAACACGTCCTTATACGGGCTTCTGAAGACGGTTACCTTTTCAAGTGTGCGGCAGTTCCATAGCGTGCTCTTTGCAACACAACCGTCCAATGCAGAGTCGGGGAATCCAGCATGCGTAACGTGTAATGTGAGATGCTTCAATTGAGTGAAATGGCTCAAATCAAGTGCTCCGATGCAATCGTAGGGGAGTGCTTTGAGCTTCAGCGGCGAACGGTTGGCTCGTATCTTGCTCAACCAGTCTCTTCCAGTACCTAAATTCAATGGCTAGGGCTTGAACAACTTTAATTTCATTCACGTTTGCTGCAATTCCATATGAAATTGACAGGTCCGTAAGCTCGAGCTTTTTCAATTTGGGGAAGCGAAGGCGTCCGGAAGCATAAGGGCAATGCTCGCGATGCAAACACTCTACCGTGGGCAATTCAAGGGTGCCCATAGTGTCAAAGGGGGCACGCCAATCTTGAGGAATTTGAACGCTTTCCGAAACGTCCGCCTTGTGTAGATGCAGCTCAGCGACGTTTAACTTGGGTAACAATAGATCGATAGCTACACGTCCACCCTGATGAACAATTTCCAAGCCGTTCAATCAAAGTAGGCCGACGTTCACATGCTTGAGCCATACCAGGAGAGCTGACAGTTTTATATCCTCATAAAACTGGTTTTGACACCGCTGCTTTGCTAAAGTCACCGAGCGCAATTGACAATCGAGATCAAATCGAACCAGTTTCAAAGGGAACTCACCACGACTAGTGAAACTGAGGTGCAAATCAGTCACCCGGTCGTTTAATTCTATCTGTTCAAGGTAGTCGGGAGAGTTGTCAAGGCTGATCGAGAGCGAAATGGTCAGGTTAGCCTCCAAGTCCCGAACCTTTTCAAAGGTGCCCCGGAGCCGGCCATACCAGATCTTGGTAGTGCAAATAATATTGACATGCACTGGGCTCAGGAAACTGGGCCTCAACATGCACGTGTATAGAAAAATATCCAGTATTTGCCAATACAGTACATTTTTCTCCGGTTCCAGCCCATAACGGTCTCTTTCTGCAGATGTCTCTATTTCAGCGGATCGCACGGTTGAAAGCCAATACGCTAGTCCATTATACTGTGTCTCTGTAGGTCCCCAAACGACAAATCCACAGTTCGGCGTGCCAATTCCTGCCGCGTCACAGAGCTGAGTGTACTGCCAGCGACCACTATGCAGCAGTAATTCGGGGTTATTTTCACCAAAACGACCAGTTCCATGCATTTTCTCAACTTGCGACAGGTAGCTCGCAGCGAACACAAGTCTTCCATCCCGCAATATCCAAATATATTGGCCCATATTTCAGCTGGTAAAGTAATGTCCATAGTTTCGGTTTTTTGTCACCTGTTTCTCCACAGAAAGACACGATATAATGATCGGCGTCGGCCAGCGCAGCTCATGCAGCTCGATGCCAATTTTCAGCCGTACGGAGGTTACTCAGGGCACGGTAGGGTCCAGGAAGGAGACTGACCGTATGGAACCCTCCGGAGGTCGAGTTGCCTCCGGCGGCTTCTTTTTTCTCCGAAAAGAAGCAAAAAAGGCAGCTCTGCGAGGCCAATTACAGTGCTTTTGCTTCTTTTCTAGAAAAGAAGGCTGCGCGCAGGGCACATACACCCCCGGAGGGCTGAGGGGCCGTTTGTCTCCTGAAAGAAGCAGAAAAGGCAGCTCTGCGGGACCAATTTCCAGTTCTTTTGCTTCTTCGCTAGAAAAGAAAGCCGCGCGCAGAGCATATACCCATCCCTAGAACCCTCCGGGGGCATGACGCCTCCGGCGGCTTCTTTTTTCTCCGAAAAGAAGCAAAAAAGGTAGCTCTGCGAGGCCAATTACCGGTGCTTTTGCTTCTTTTCTAGAAAAGAAGGCCGCCCGCAGGGCACATACACCCCCGGAGGCTGAGGGGCCTTTTGTCTCCTGAAAGAAGCAGAAAAGGCAGCTCTGCGAGACAATTGGCACTTTTCTCGAAGTGCGCCATCGCATGAATTGGACCGCCGACCTATTGTACTCTTAACACTACTGCGCCTTAAAAGACGGCAGAGAAATGGACTCCACTATTGACTTTCAACGTTGCGATCCGCCAAAATAATGGTAACCACTGAACAAGACCATCGTGAGCCAGATCGCAAGAAGAATGCTCTATATTGGAGAATCTTACGAAAAAGTCCGTGACTCGCACGCAAATTTGACAACTTTACCTCGACGATTTGGTGTCTGACACTGAACAGATAGAAATCAACAGCTGGGTGTCGGAATTGCGTATTCGTTTCATTGGGCGGGAGAAGTTCCCTTGGAATGTGGTCAGATTCACTCCTGATTGCGAATCGAGCGTGATGCTCTTCCGAGATGTCGCTGGATAATCTGCTTTTGTGGTGAAAAAGATGGGCCAACAGGTGGGGCCCATATGAACGTGTCCGAACTCCACATGATACGAGGAGGGTGTATTCCAACTGCGCATGTTTGGAGGGACGTATCCGATGGAAACTGGAAACGGCACAAATGCCGCACCCGACCAAGGTGCTTTTGGTTCGGCCAATATGGTGTCATTCTCCAGGGGTTGCGCTTCCCGAAAGTGAAGCGGTTAGAGATTAAAAACGGCGCTCTCGCGCCGATACAGAGGACAGACAGAGTTGCGTGTCACTTGAAAATGTGGAGACGCTAGCGGTAAATCTGGAGGCATAGGATAAACTAGTTCAATTCGACGACCAGATCAAGCAGACGGTGACAGAATCGCTAGAGTTTATCGCCTTCCCGGAAAGCCGCATCGACTCTGAGCAGATTCGTCCGACTGAAACATCTCACCTTGAACTTGGATATCGGCCACCCTAATTCCGAATTGCAACGCCGTGTTAACGAAAGCATGCCACCATGGAACAGCGGTACGCCGGAAAACGTCACCTAGATCCCCGTGAAAAGCGACATTATTCTTGACGTGTTCACTTGCTAAGGAATTAGGGTGCCTCCGGCGGCTTCTTTTTTTCTCCGAAAAAGAAGCAAAAAAAGGTGGCTCCGCTCCGCGGAGAGAGTGCGCCAGTGCTTTTGCTTCTTTTCTAGAAAAGAAGGCCGCCCGCAGGGCATACTCGGTCCCTCCCAATTTCCTTCGGCTAGAGAGCACCTGCGGCGCACCAACCCAACGTACCGAGAGACAATGGAGGTGGACGAGTCCATCGCGTTGTACGACCATCTGTGCAACCTGTTCCCGCGAGACCGTCCCACGCTGGCGGTGCCGTATCCGAACGAGCGGTCGAGCCACGGCCGCCTGGTCGTTCTGGTGGACTGGTCCAACACGCGGATCTCGCACGACGAGCTCCGCCGCAAAGTCAATCTGGACACGCCCCGAAGCGAGCTTGACCTGACTCGACTGGACCTCATTCTCGTTCGCGGCCGCAGCTGGCACGACAAGATCGTGGCCGGCTCCACGCACCATCTGGACATGGCGCAATTCGAGCGGGCACGCGCCCTCCAGTACAAGACGCACATCTTCCGCCGACAGCAGACCGAATACGGCCGCATGAAGGAGGTTGGGGTGGACGAGGTGTTGTGTTCCTACATTCAGCAATACGTGTTAAACTATGCACAGCCTGTCGAGGACAGCAGTAATAATGACTCAACGTTACGCCCGCCCGGAGTGATCGCTCTAGCCACCGGCGACGGCCAGCCGAGCTCTAACCACGCGGGCTTCTTCAGCGCCGTGGAGGAGGCGCTCAGCCGCGGCTGGACGGTGGAGCTCTACACGTTTGGCGCGGCCGCCAGCGCCAACTGGCCCCAATTGCGGGCCCGGTTCCCGCAGCGGTTCGCCATGATCTATCTGGACGAGTTCTTCTTCTAGTGGGCGTGTCGATAATAATTCTCCGAATAGAGGTCGGGCCGATGCTTGTCGTTGTCGTGGATGCGTTTGGCGCAGTGGAAGATGAGGTGGCCGTCCTGGTTGCAGTACGTGCACGTGTTGTCCTTGATGACGGACTGGCGCCGTCTGTTCTTGCCCGACTTGTCCTGAGGGCTGGTTTCTTCCTTGGCCATGGTCGCGGGTGGTGTGGGTGAGGGCGAAAAAGGGTGTGTGTGCGTCTATATATACCCGTCATGTGCCTTGGGAAACGTCATAGGGGTCTCAGCGCCGTTTCAGGTAGCGATCGTCCCGATAGATGTCACATATGCAGCGTCACCACCACCACGACCGGTTCCGAAACACGCTTCCACCTACCGGCGCTGGCTGCCTCATTTTCCGGATCGGTTGGGGGCGCCGGTCTATTGGTTTGGTCTGCGTCCGGTGGTGAGCGCAAAACACCGGTGCCCAGTAATAATATAACAGCTGCTCCAGGGCAATAATAAAACCGTTTCCAGTTTATTATTTTAATATGCAGCCCTCATCGTGGGTATTAAACACTGCGTTAGACACGGTTCCATTACCCTGGTACGCGGCCAGTCACGCTGCGGCCTCAGCTGATAAAACCCTGTCTCAGCCCCTATGCTGCATGGAATGCGCACCCAATCCGGCCTTGTGCGGTTTCAGTCTGCCGTTTTTGGTTCGCTCGCTTTCCGGGTTCCGGTCACGTGTGTGCGTAAGTTGGGTGTGTGTTCCGTTTGGGCGCGCTTAGTCATGTAGCTGGGGGTGTGTATGCACCCCGTTCTTGGAGGGCCGCACTGTCGTCTCTGCGGGCAGACGCTATAGCTATAGCTCCACGAGACAAAGACTCTGCGGTGGGAGTCGCACCCCGGCGCTGGTTCGTGAGCGATGTCTCGTATCCAAATTAAACTTTGCTCTGCGCCGCACGCGTGTGTCAGATGGGCCCCTCCGCGAAGCGGAGCTACCTTTTTTGCTTCTTTTCGGAGAAAAAAGAAGTCGCCGAAGGCGTCACACCCCCGGAGGGCCTTCTGCTCTCTCGCGAAGCGGAGCTACCTGTCGCCGAAGGCATTACGGCCCTCCGGGGGCGTGTGTGCCCTGCGGGCGGCCTTCTTTTCCAGAAAAGAAGCAAAAGCACTGGCTGTAGCTACGGGGAGCGTTCTCCGCGAAGCGGAGCTACCTTTTTTGCTTCTTTTCGGAGAAAAAAGAAGTCGCCGAAGGCGTCACACCCCCGGAGGGCCTTCTGCTCTCTCGCGAAGCGGAGCTACCTGTCGCCGAAGGCATTACGGCCCTCCGGGGGCGTGTGTGCCCTGCGGGCGGCCTTCTTTTCTAGAAAAGAAGCAAAAGCACTGGCTGCAGCTACGGGGAGCGTTCTCCGCGAAGCGGATCTACCTTTTTTGCTTCTTTTCGGAGAAAAAAGAAGTCGCCGAAGGCATTACGGCCCTCCGGGGGTGTGTGTGCCCTGCGGGCGGCCTTCTTTTCTAGAAAAGAAGCAAAAGCACTGGCTGTAGCTACGGGGAGCGTTCTCCGCGAAGCGGAGCTACCTTTTTTGCTTCTTTTCGGAGAAAAAAGAAGCCGCCGGAGGCAACGAACTGGTGAGTAGCCAGTACCAGCCGTTTTTAGCGGGGGTGCGCCGCATGCGTGTTTCAGACGGCCTCATAGCTATTCCTCCGCTTCGGGGAGCTGCCTATTTTTGCTTCTTGGAGAAGAAGGAGCCATACAAGCCCCTGGAGGCCTGGAATCCTGTGGGCGGGTAAGAAAAAAGCAAAAACGATGGTGAAACGCATCCTTTGTTAGGGCCATAGCTATAGCCTTGCATGTATAAGTTTCGCAGGATGTTTGATCGGCCAGCGGCAGACTCTGGGCCCGAAAACCGCTCACATCCATGCACTGAGGCATAATGGGTTGCGGCTATACAATAGTGTTTTAGCGTTATGGCCGCTTTTTAAGGTTTGTGCGTTGGGGGAGGGTGGAAACGCAAACCACGTGAACCCACGTAGATACCGCAGAACACTCGTCAATCAGCTATGATCCGGTTCCAGACGCCAAAGAGGAGCGGCGATGGGAAGGACTCGCAGATGGTACAGTTCAGACGAGATGAGTATGGACAAGGTCGTCGTGGTGTCACACAGCTGATGCAAGCGGAGCAGTGTGGGCGCGACAGAGTGGTTCAAAGCCGTGAGACATGTCAGGTCTCAGACGACGCAAATATGTTAAACATCGACCCCAACGATCCACATCCCCAGCACCACCGTAGTGTGTTGGCCAATCTGAGGGGGGTGAGGGCCGAGTTGCAGAATTTGATCAATTATCTCACTAATTTGCGCATCTATCTGAACGGGATGCGGCCAGTCGGCAGCACCGTCGCGTATTTGGACGTCCTCAGCAACTATCTGGACAACCTCAATACTTACATTGCGCAGTTGCAGCCGTATCTTGATGCGCAGAAGCGGAGCTGCACACCGCCGTCGTAGGCGTTTGGAGTGCAGCGTTTGACGCAAATATTTAGGTTAGCGCCGTCGGCGTAGAGTTGCATAGGTGTTCTAAGGTTAAGCTTCACATTCTCCACTGGCGCACAATCTTCCGCGGAGCGGAACTACCTTTTTTGCTTCTTTTCGGAGAAAAAAGAAGCCGCCGGAGGCAGCCACAAACCCCCTAGGATCGCTGGGGGCGAGTATGCCCTGCGGGCGGCCTTCTTTTCTAGAAAAGAAGCAAAAGCACTGGCCTCGCAGAGCTACCTTTTTTGCTTCTTTTCGGAGAAAAAAGAAGCCGCCGGAGGCAACACAACCCCCTAGGACCGCTGGGGGGCGAGTATGCCCTGCGGGCGGCCTTCTTTTCCAGAAAAGAAGCAAAAGCACTGGCCTCGCAGAGCTACCTTTTTTGCTTCTTTTCGGAGAAAAAAGAAGCCGCCGGAGGCAACACAACCCCCGAGGACCGCTGGGGGGCGAGTATGCCCTGCGGGCGGCCTTCTTTTCGGAGAAAAAAGAAGGCCGCCGGAGGCAACACAACCCTCCAAAGGGTTCTATACACTGCGGACGGACTTCGTTTCCAGTAGCTACTAGTCGTGCGGATCTATCTATTTTTGCTTCATATTTAGAGAAAACGCCGCTGGAATCGTCTCACTGTGCACGGAGGCCCCTAGGAAAGGAAGTCTGTGAACTGTTGGGTAGTTTTGTGATATCGAGATCCTTTCGTATACAGATATGGGCGGAAAATCTGTGCGTTTAAACATGCTATTTGTTATTGACGGGTATACATGTCAATATTTGTGAGTGCTTTAAACTATGACATAGAGCCTCACAAAGACCGGACCATATTCACAGTGTGAGAGCTGGTTTTCAAGTATGCACCTTATGCATGTGCTCAATTGTTTGCGACGATAGAACTAAGCATATCGTACCGTTTCAGGAACTAAAGCTACATGAATATACGCGTGCTCATTAGCTAACTACCTGTCATAGAGGAATCGCCAGAGATAACAACCCTCCGTGGGTAAGTGTGCCCTGCGGGCGGCTTTCTTTTCTAGAAAAGAAGCAAAAGCACTGGCCTCGCAGAGCTACCTTTTTTGCTTCTTTTCGGAGAAAAAAGAAGCCGCCGGAGGCAACCAACCTCCGGAGGGTGGGTGTGCTACTTTTCTTACAACTATAACCTACATTCCCGCCTCATTTCGCGTTGAAAAGACTGACGGAACGCTCTACCACTCCCTCTGATAAGGTTGGGAGATGGTGATAAGAGGTGTTTTGGTTGGGAGAATTTTACCCACACCACAACCATGTCCCACAAGTCAGACGTGAACAAGACGACGTGGGAGGACACAGATGTGCCTGCTGTGTGTGAAAACTGCCTGGGCGAGAATCCATACGTTCGGATGACCCGCCAGCGGTATGGCGAGGAGTGCAAGCTGTGTACCCGACCGTTCACAGTTTTCAGATGGGTCCCGGAAAAGGGCGGACGATACAAAAAGACAATGATCTGCTTGACGTGCTCCAGACAGAAGAATTGCTGCCAATCGTGCATGTTGGACTTGACCTACGGCCTCCCATTACCCATTCGGGATGCGGCGTTGAAGATGGCCCAGGAGACGGGACTTGAAAGCAACGCCATCACCAAGCAGTATATTGCGCAAAATTTTGAAAAGATAACGGAAAAGGGGGAAATTGCCGATGAATATAAGAATACAGACGGAGCGGCTCGAGACCTGCTGAGGCAATTGTCCACGGCCATGCCGTATTACAAGCAATTTGAGAAAAAGTTGCCCAACCCGGACCAGCAGAAAGTCGAGGCTGAGCGAGATCGAGCCATGCACACGGATGTGTCCAAATTGGTTTCGAAATTACCGCTATATAGTGGATCAGTCCGTCCGCCAAAGGACGAGTCAATTCGGTCCTTCTTTATTGCCGGTATAGAAGATGATCTTCCCGAATATGTCATCAAAAACTATTTTGAGCCGTTTGGACCGGTGGAATCGCTCGTCTGCATTCATCGTGCCAGAGCGGGGTTTGTCACTTTCAAAGAGCGGCTTCATGCAGAAGCAGCCGCGGCATCATTGCCAGATGACGGCAGAATCGTGCTCAATGGGAACAAGCTGAAAGTGGCATGGGGAAAGCCCCGTCCATTGGGCTCGTCCAATGCGGAGCACGCGAAGATTGCAATGCTGGTTAAAAAGGCCATGAAGGGCAAGACTAAGAAGACGGCCATTGCACAGGCAAAATGAACGTATTCTACGGGGGGAACGGTTCAAGAATCATCATTTCTCTCATTTTCACTATGCATACGTATCGTCAAACTCCTCCTCACTGTCCTCATAAACAACCGGCTTCTTCTCCAGGAGGTTCTTTCGACACAGGGGACATGTGGAATGGAGCTTGAGCCATGGACCAATGCATTCAAGGTCAAAGTGGTGGTTAGAATTGCACGGCAACTCCACCACCAACGGATGATCGTCATCTAGATAGTTAGTAGCACAAATCGCACACGAATCTGTCTGTTTCAGCTTGCTCTTGGGGATTCTTTCCAGCGCATCCAAAAAGGATTGCGGAACGCCTTCTGGCTGAATGCCCTCTCCGGCTTCGGTCTGTAATTGCGAAATCAATTGGTCCAAGAGCGGAGACTCATGCAGCACCTCCAACGCGGACGCAAGCGAAATGTATGCATTCGGGCCACCACTCATGTTGGGCGAGTTTATCGACCCACGAGGGTCGGCAAAGAACTCGTTCAAGTGCTGTGCCAGTGTGTTTCTTGCCCGGGTGGACGACGACGTGCTTGGTCGCTGGGACAAGTTCACATTGTGGTCCTCTACAAAAGAAGAAAAGCTGTCAACAACCGTTATCCAACTCTTTAGCACGTTCGCTTACCTTCGTATGTGGCCATTGTGTCAATAGAGAAATGATCTATCGTTCTAATCGCTGAATTGGCTTCTGAAAAGCCCGCCTCGGCACAACGGCCATCGGGCGTCCGCACCGACACGACTCACACGAGAGGCGTCCACGCCACCCAAACGTGACCCCAGATTTTTGGTACTTCCCGGACCAAACCAAAGGGTAGCTGCACTGTCGAATAGACCAGTGATTTTTGGATAGTTGGTAATTGGCCCAGAACCAGTCCGGACACGTCTCTTTTCTTCGAAGAGAAGCAAGAAAGTAGCACGGGAGGTGGGTGCTGCTGCATCGTACTAAGAGAATTGTCCCGATTATATAGTGTGTGCGTTTATCCTGCTAAGTTGACAATAGTGATGCATCATGTCTCCGGCAGGAGAAGAAAAGGGTCGAGGCAAGCGGAAATCGGTCCCCCTTTATATAGTCAAAAAAATAACAGACGCCCAATCTGCGGGCAATATTCCCAGAACGGAACTGATATTATATTGACGATGCTCTACGCGTTATCCTTGTTTTTTTCGAATGGAATGAATGATCTCATGCGATGGTGACCCAGCGACCCACTGAGCCGGCCGAACTCAATTGGGGAACGTTCACTTCCAACAACGAAGCAAATCCTGTGCCTCGCAGAGCTACCTTTTTTTGCTTCTTTTTCGGAGAAAAAAAGAAGCCGCCGGAGGCGACCACAGACCCCCCTAGTGTTAGAGCCCTCCGGGGGGTGTATATGCCCTGCGGGCGGCCTTCTTTTCTAGAAAAGAAGCAAAAGCACTGATCAATGGCCTCGCAGAGCTACCTTTTTTTGCTTCTTTTTCGGAGAAAAAAGGAGCCGCCGGAGGCAATCACCAACCCCCAGAGAACCCAGAGTTTGTAAGCAAGAGCATTCAAATACCTGTCTATTGCATTATACTACATACCTAGAACTAGTATGGCCGGGCATCGCGGAACACAAATCCTGTGCCTCGCAGAGCTACCTTTTTTTGCTTCTTTTTCGGAGAAAAAAAGAAGCCGCCGGAGGCACCCACCCAGTACAACCCTCCAGAAGCAAAATTAAAATTGGCTTCGCGGAGCTACCGCCTCCTGACCCTCGTCGAGGACGACTACGACTCGAGACCTGCCTAAGCGGTCTTCGGTCAGCATCCCGGCCCACAGTCCAGGCGATAATTGGGACCCTTGCAGATCGGGCCGGGACGCAGTTGTCCAGTCGATAGATGGGCGCGGGGAGCGCGATAGGGAGATTGATTGCCACCGGCGGTGAAAGGGCATCTTGGAGGGCAGTAGTGACTTGTTGTTTGTCTAGAGCGAAAAATGGAAGCACCAGCAGCACCAGGAAATAAGCCAACCACCAGCGTCAAGCTGGTCTTGCTAGGGGAGGCGGCCGTGGGCAAGTCGTCGCTTGTCTTGCGGTTCGTCAGCGACGACTTCCAGGAAAACAAGGAGCCCACGATTGGCGCAGCGTTCCTGACCCAGAAGTGCTCATTGCCCAACCGCACCATCAAGTTTGAGATCTGGGACACTGCCGGACAGGAGAGATTTGCATCGTTGGCGCCTATGTACTATAGGAACGCCCAAAGTGCGTTGGTGGTGTATGACGTGACCAAGCCAACGTCCTTCATCAAGGCCCGACACTGGGTGAATGAATTGAAGGCCCAGGCCAGTCCGGGCATTGTCATTGCATTGGTTGGAAACAAGCTGGATCTCGTGGACGAGGACGAGGACAGTCCGGCGCAGAACGGCGAGACGGCCGAGGACGACGAGACTGCTGGTGAAAACAACGACAGTGCGGCCGACAGAGAGCAGGAAGAAGACGAAGAGGAGTCTTCGACCAAAAAGCGCAAGGTCGCCACAGAAGAGGGCCAGAAGCTCGCCGATGACGAAGGGTTGCTGTTTTACGAGACATCGGCAAAGTCTGGCCTAAACGTCAAGCAGGTCTTCCTAGCCATTGCGAATAAGATCCCCGAAGACAGTAGCAAAAAGTCGGCCCGAAAGAATGACGGCGAATTGAACTCGAGTGATGGCAGAATCGACCTGAATAATACTAATAACCGCTCCAACCAATCCCAAAACTGTGCCTGTTGACGTACCGTATTTAAATCTATATATATATTTCTTTAATAATCCCACTCGGTGCTGAATGAGAAGTGACGAGAGATAACAATTCCGCTTTTCAGGGGCAAGCGGTTGGTCTGGCCTCGTGCTGTTAAGAGGGCTCTAAGCGCTCTTCTTTTTGGCGCACTCCCAACCAAAAACGACACACAGCTGGTTATATGAGAGTGCACACCAGGTTCACGGACCACCCGTTCAATCTCCAGAGCCTGAAGAGCAGAGTGCGGTTTTCCATATTCAAAGCATCCCACACACCGCCATTAGCTGTGTATTTAGATGCGTTGGACGCCTGCTCTAGACTAAGTCGACGGATCGACAGTCCCAAAGCGGTTCCTGACTGGCTACGGCCTCAAAATGATCTCGGTGAAGATCCAAAGGGAGCCAGAAAGCTCGCATACAGGGTTGTGTCCAATGCTAGAGAGAGGATAGCCAGTAGCGATGAGTCGTATCTGGCCATGAAACGGTATTTCACGTTGAGGTTGGGCACCAAGGATGACTCGGCTCGAATTCTTTCTCTCATCTCCGCATGTGGTTCGACACAGCAAAAATTGGAAATGGCATATATTTCCTTGAGGTATGCATTATTAGATCGAAATTTACCCCTTGCGTTTGATATTTTGGACGTTTCAAACAAGCATGCTAACGGGCAACAACACAAGACCCAAGTATTTGCATCGTCGGTGCTTGCATTGTGTTCAATGCTTGGCGCAGGCGCTATCGATTTCCCCTTATCTAGCTTTATGGCAGGAATCAGCGGATCCACTGTAATGGCCCAATATTTGGCATTGACTCAAACTGAAAAGGTCAAATGGCGTACCAACGTTCCTATTATGTATCGTATTGGCCATCACCAAACTCTTATCATGGCAGATAGAATTGTTACGGGTGTGGAGGAATTGATGGATGTTAATGTTGCGAATTTCCATCGCAAGTCGTCTGATGCAGAAAAAAAGTCAGACGCGGATATCTTGCAGATGTTGCGAACTGGTCTTCGTCATCGCGGGCTTAGACTGACACAAAAACATGACGAGTCTGAAGTGTACTTCAATTATTGGAGAACCGGGGGCGAAAATGCTCAATGGGTAGAACCAGATCAGGATCCAACCGACAGGTTTCTTTAGACGTCGAAATATACACACACTTGTCGGAATCTCCAACAACCTGGTATGATGGAAACTAATACGTCAAAATTTCATTACTTCGTTAATTTAATCTACAAAATTGGTCAAGCCAGCAGCTCAATTAGTCGCCAAGAGCTGATTCCCGACAAGGAGGCAGCCGCCTAGCATGAACCGGACCAATGAGTCTCCCGATAAACTACCAATAGCATACACACCATCATTCACTTTAAACTCAGAGACGTAGTCTTCTAATTGCTGTCTCAATGTTTGTTTTGTTACATGACAAAGATATCCGTTATCATTGTCTTCCTTTTTGTTCAAAATGCGGGGCGACAAATAATCGAGACAACCAAATCGGCCTGCCCGAAGCTTAATCTTGTTCACCCGACGATGGATAATATCGCCATTCTCTAGTTGAATTTCTACCATTCCGTCCGGAGAAACCTCTAAAACCTTGGCATTTGGCAACCCCTCATATGGCGTTGTTGGTATCGACGGGTCCGCTTCTTTGCGCTCTCGAATGGTTTTGAGCATCCGCTGGTAGATGCAAGTGTATTCCGGATAAAGTTCTTTTGGATACCGTCGTAACGGTGATGGGTTATTTTTCGGGTCCCACTTGAAGATGTGGATTATTGTGCAGTTGCACTTGTTGATTGCTTCAGCAGCAGACACTCCGGAACCAATCACCAATGCCGAACAAGTGTCTGGCTTGTTCCCATCGCCATACGAATTCTCATCGTCCGAGCATGCCTCAGACGATGGCGGCGTCGCCAACGGAGGTGTAACGGTATGTGTGTCTAAAAAATCTTTTTCTTCGGGATTAGCGAGCACTTTAGCAAAATCACTAAACCCTAACGGACTCTTGTGCTTGTTGAGATTTGGTCGTTCCGACACACCTGTGGCAAGAACCACGTTCTGCGCAACTATCGAGTCAGTTTCATTTGTTTCCTGGTTGTAGAATGTCACTAGAAATTCATCATCACATTTGTCCACACAAGTAACCGTCACATTGTACCGAAAATTTGTTTCAATGCCAACTTTTTCCGGATATAATGCGTAATAATTAGAAACATCATCCCGCCTGGGTCTTGAATAGTCCTTCAACTGTGTTTCATATTTCTCTTCAAAGTATTCCGAGTATGAATACCCTGGTAACGACAACATCTCGGCATAACTCAACGATTTGTCGTCGGCCTGATCCGTTTCATTGCTATCAGCCCATTGTCCACCAGCATGCGGTGTATTACCAAAAACTATATGCTCCTTTGAAGCTCCATGCCGCCATTTTATCCGGGTTTCCTTGAATGACGCATGCAACGCAAACTCCGGTTCATCAGACGAAATTAAAGTATCAACCAGTAGATCGACAGGAAGCATGGACGATGAATAGAAAGACGAATACCTTGTACGAATGTAGTCCAAAAGGTCTGCATCAACCGTCGCTTCCAACAAGGAAAACCCTCTTTCATATGTATACTTGCTCAGCAACTCGTGGAGCGCTCTATCAGGATGCGGACCATGCTGCTCGGTATCATAATATGGAGTATGACCGTTTAAAATGTAGGAGAGAAAAATCCCACTGGGACCGTTCCCTATAATCGCAACGGGTATATGGCTCTTACCACTAAAAGTCATCGAACAGCCATTTATTGGTGAAGAGTGTGTAGAAAGCAAAAAAAAAAAAAAAAAAAAAAATTCCGTCGAAATATCTTTCACTCAGCAGCTATTGGACTTTTTTGCCTTAATCTGCTTTATTCCGCGGGCTAGCGCTGACAAATCATGCCGCAAAAAAAGTAACGATCGGCTATATATGTCCGGTATCGCTCTGGCAAATCAAATCTCTCCATATCTCCAATCAGCTGCTTTTTATAAGCGCCAATCCCGCAATATGCGGCATTCCTACTAGTGGGTGGGACTAATTATTAACGCTACAGAGATTCCATTGAGGTGGTACTTGGCCTTTCGAAGGAATATTTTCGCTATTGTAGGGGATCAAAATCAACAAAAAAAAAAAAAAAAAAAAAAAAAAAAATAATTTGAAAAAGAAAAAAAGTGAGACATTTAAATAAACTGTAGATTTAGACGCCCTACTTTTCGGCTATTCCCAGCATTAAACTGTCTACAAACGGAAAGATACCTAAATGATATCACACGTAGCGGATCTCGACAAGAGCTATACCGTGAGTAAGTTACGATTGAGTGCGAGTAGATATCGGTCCAGTGGAGTCCGACTCCGCATGTGGGGTGTTCCGTACTATGTAGATTGCCGGTTGGCTCGCAGTTTTCGTTCCCGGAAATGAGCAACAGCAACGTATATTTTAAACGGCTGTTCAAACGTAATACTCATAGCTCACCACATCTGCAGAGGATGGCAGTTAGTTTAGCCGTGGTGTGTAGAAAGAGAGTAGTCTCATTCTATAGTGGTGGATATGCAAAAGTTAATCTGGATCATCAACCGTAATTGCTGCTCAATCGGCGAACAGCCAAATAACAGTAGAAGCTGAATTAGCAACAAACTCCTCGTACAACATTCAAGTATACGACTTGTTGGACCAACCGGTAGTTTAATTACCATCTGATGTTCAATTTCGTGAAAAACAGTAAAGCGGTTTTGCTGCGCCAAGAGTTGTAGTCAGTGGATGCCCCGTGAAAATGACATTCGAAATCTGAAGGCAGGCGCACTAAGGCATTGCCCAGCGTTTTCACAGGGTTAGATTAATGCAGAATCACCTGCTAATAAAACTTGAAAACCTCAAGTATGTTATAACAGTAGTGTCAAACTCACAAGCACGACTACCAAATCTGTGGTGTCATTAAGACGTTTAATAATGCTGGACTCAACAAATTTATAGTGTAAAGCATTAGGGGCTGAAAGAAGCTATCACTGAACCCACTTAAGAGATGGTATGGATGTCTCGATTTTCTCCACAAAAACTTTGGGGCAGGCGTATTCATACAATAACCACAAGTGAACTGGCACATGTAGTCAATGGGAAAGCATTATGCGATAGTATTACGTCATCAGAGGACACAGTCTACGAAGCTATGCTTGGCTCATTTCATTCTCTTCGAGCTCATGGCTGTTGAGTCCCCACTTTCCCCGGAAAAAAAAGTAGAAGGGTCCCATGTCTCGGATAGTGGAGACATCAATGAAATATGCCGCATCGCATTGGAAGTTGAAACTGAAAAGAACGTTACGCGTTAGATGCAGAACTTTTTGGACCACAGTAAAAGGTGTGGCATTCAAATCATCAGGCAGTAACGACACATACTATTGCGGTGGTCAAAGAGAAACGCAGAACAAATTCAGCTCCAGCATTTTAAAAATTCCTCGTACCAGCGCTCATAGTACACAATACGTAAAGCGTTGATCACCCAACATCCTGGATAAATTGACTATCAGCTGAATCATGCCACAACACCACACAGGTCAAATGAAACTCTCTCCCCAACGAGAATGCCAATTTGTTGACAACATACGGAGTGTAATAGTCCGAATCGGAAAGATGGCTGTGAATTAAAATGCCGTCTGGCCATGCCTTTCTGCAGGTCAGGATCGTGGAATATCATCTCGGACCGAGATCAAAGGTGGGGCGGCACCTCCCCCACAATAAGTATAAATACACCGTGTGACTTCCAAACCTATTTTCTTTACAGCGCTTATTCAATTATCTAAATTATGACTATTGAGAAAATTAAACCAGCTTGGTGGAAGGAGGCCGCCGTATACCAAATCTATCCTGCATCTTTCCAAGATACTAACGGAGATGGATTTGGTGACTTGCAGGGTATAATCGACCATGTGGATTATATCAAAAAACTTGGCGTTGATATGGTTTGGCTTTCACCCATAAACAAATCGCCACAGGTCGATATGGGCTATGATATCAGCGACTATAAGGATATTGATCCAAGATATGGCACCTTGGAAATTCTAGATACGCTTATCAAGGCGCTTAATGATAGAGGAATGAAGTTTGTTCTTGATCTCGTCGTCAACCACACCTCTGACCAACATGACTGGTTCAAAGAATCCAGATCATCTCGCACCAGTACAAAGAGAGACTGGTACATTTGGAGACCTGCCAAGTATGATGAGGATGGCAACAGGAAACCACCAAACAATTGGCTCAGCTATTTTTCTGGCTCCGCATGGAAGTGGGACGAGAAGACTGAAGAATATTATCTTTGTCTCTTTGCTGACGAGCAGCCTGATTTGAATTGGGAATGCCCTGCAGTGCGTGAAGCCGTTCATGATACTATTCGCTTTTGGCTGAACAGAGGAGTTAGTGGCTTCAGATTGGACGTGATTAATCTCATTTCTAAAGACCAAAGATTCCCAGATGCACCTGGTCCAAATGAATATAACTCTGGGTACGAGTTTTACGCCAATGGGCCAAGAATTCACGAATATCTTCAGGGCCTGGGGAAAATCTTCGCAGAATACGATGCATTTACTGTTGGTGAAATGCCGCATGTAGATGATCGCGAGGAGATTCTCAAGTGCGTTGGAGCTGATCGGGGCGAATTGAATACGATTTTCCAATTTGATATCGTGTCTCTTGACAATGGAGATGAACACAAATTCAAGCCAAAGGCGTGGACGTTGAAGGATCTAAAGTCTACAGTTAGCAAATACCAAGAATCCCTTCCAATGCAAGGTGGCTGGAATGCAGTGTTCATTGAGAACCATGATCAACCACGATCTGTATCGCGGTTCTTGCATGCTGACGACGAAAAGTATCGTGCCACTGCATCCAAGTTGCTTGCAATGTTCCTAATCTTTCAATGTGGCACTCCATTTGTCTATCAAGGTCAAGAATTAGGCTTGATCAATATCCCAGCAGATGTACCAGTTGATAACTACATTGATGTTGAGTCGTCCAACTACTGGAAAGAGTTCCTTGCTGGAAATCCAACTAAGGAAGAGATCGCAGTCATTGCCAAAGAGATCAACTTGAAAGCCAGAGACAATGCAAGGGTCCCGATGCACTGGACTTCTGAGAAGAATACTGGGTTCTCGGACGTTGAGCCATGGATGTTTGGCACCCCAGATGTTGAGTGGAATGCCAAATCCCAGGTGAACGAGAAAAATTCCGTATTCAATTTTTGGTCGACCTGTTTGAGCACGAGAAAGGAACTAAAGGACACAGTTGTTTATGGCGATTTTAAGATGGTTGATATGAACCATGAACAAGTAGTTTCGTGGGTTCGAATTGGTGAAAACGAAAAGCTGTTGGTCTCTTTGAACTTTACAGATCAAGAGGTTCGCTACAAGTTGCCAATGGATATTAGCGAAACAATTCTTACCAACGCTGATATAACCATTAACGACGGTATCGCGAATTTGGGCCCGTATAACGGGTTTGTTGCTAGAGTCTAGGGGATACGAATCCTGTAATAGAAAATATATACACAATAGAACTGGCAGTGTGACGAATTCAAAATTAAGCTCACCATCTAAATCAGAGTTCTATAACGGCCTCAAATCTGCTCGGATGACTCATATCTCGCCATTGCGCTGCGATCTAACTTGTATTCTTCAAATAACACACTCAAGAAAATGTATAATCATACTCAGGTATTATCTGATAAGTAATTATTTATATGCCTTATTACCATTATTGTTACCATTATTCGATAGAAATCCTGTATTGACGGTTGTATTGTCTGATATCACCATGTCGGACCGAGATAGCCGTGTGTGGGGAAATAAACTGGATTTACAGAAAATGAGGGGTGTACCTCCTCATCAGGGCCACGGCATGTAGCTTGTTTGCACAGTCCAATGACGCCGTCATTTGTTCTGTTCGATGAATTTTTTTTTTTTTTTCCAAAATTTCCCAATTAACTGTGTGAACCGTGCTAAGCTTTGCTGCTAGAATCTAAGGTATCATATTAGCAACTAAATACACAATCGAACTGGCAGAGTGCTGAGTTGACCACCAATATTAAGCTCATTGTCTAAATAAACGTCGTAATGGTAATGGCATAGCTTACACTGACATGACCCATGTCTCGTAAATGTGCGGCCACCTGCCTTGTGAAGAAAAGGTTATCCAATCAAAACACAAGAAAGTATAATCAGAGTACTCCAATTTAGTCAGGTGCATAATTATTTATTAATAACCGTTATTACCATGTTATTATTTTCCGGTAGAATATTCCGGATTGAAAAGGTGGAGAAATAAGCTATTTTGTCTGGATACCACGCTGATGTCGGGCCGAGATAGACGTGTGGGGAAATAAAACTGGGTCGACGAAAGTGAGGGGTACTTTTCCTCCGCACCAGGAGTATTCCATCTCAGTGTATGTAGCTTAGCTTTGCGTAGTTCACTGCCGTCAGTTTTTTTGTTAGAAAAGTTATTTTCTAATTTTCCAATTAACAACTGACTAACAACTCTCTTCCAGCAATACACATTTACCGAGTTCACCCATTGCAGATCAATAGATAGGATAATCTATGCGTTTGCCTAAATCGTGGGCCCGCCGATCCTTTTACGGCTAACATTATACGGACAAACGCACTTCAAACGACACGCCTTTAAGTATATCAAAGGGCTTAATTCCCAGGAATCTCGACGTTAGATTTCATCTATTCAAATAATGGACAAAGCTGTTACTGAACACCACGAAGCTGCTCAAGGAGAGTATGACCCTGAAACCAAATTGGGATCAACTGTCCTCGATGCACAAATACAAAATGAGCACGAAAAGAGCATGGGGCTCTTAGAAGGGCTGCGTACATATCCCAAGGCAGTCTTTTGGAGTGTGGTTGTGGCTTTTACAATTGTAATGGATGGTTACGATACCGCTTTGCTGGGCTCATTTTATGCTTATCCAGAGTTTAAAGAGAAATATGGGGACTGGTATGGTGATCACTATGAAGTCCCCGCAGAATGGCAGACGGCGTTATCTATGATAGGAAGCGTTGGTGGAATCCTTGGTATCTTCCTAACTGGATTTATCGTTGACCGGTTTGGACACAGAAAGGTTCTACTAGGTTTGCTTATTTATATGACGGGAATCATTTTCATGTATGTATTCTGCCACAACCGGGAAATGCTTTTGGTCGCTCAACTGTGTTTCGGATTTGCGACTGGAGCATGCTCTGTGATCCCCTCGGCATATATCTCGGAGGTGTGTCCCGTGGTTTTGCGAGGTTATTTAACAACCTTTATTAATGCATGTTGGGTGATCGGTCAACTAGTTGCGCAGGCAGTTCTTCGTGGAAACATGGGACGCACAGGTAGTTGGTCCTATCGGCTGCCGTATGCTCTGCAATGGATGTGGATGCCACTGATTATTCCAATATTCTTTTGTCCTGATTCGCCATGGTGGCTTGTCCGCAGAGGCGAGATTGAAAAGGCCGTGAAGTCTGTCGACAGGCTAAAGGCTAGAGGTGACACGTCAGATTCCCACCAGGCCGTTGCGATGATGGTTCATACTAATGAATTGGAGAAAAGTGTTGAGTCTGGAACAACATATATAGACTGTTTCAAAGGAGTGGATTTGCGACGCACAGAGATCAGTTCATTGACCTTCGTCATACAGGCGGTGAGTATGGGTAATGTAATGGCTTACAGCACGTTTTTCTTTCAATCTGCCGGCTTACCTGATACTTGGGCATTCAACCTCGGAATCATTCAATATTGTTTGGGGCTCCTAGGAGTTTTTCTCTCTTGGTTTTTGATATCCTTTTTTGGGCGAAGATTTATTCATCTCTCGGGATTATTTGGAATGCTTGTTCTTTTCTTTGTCATGGGGTGTGTGTCCCTAGCGCCTGAATCAAATCAGGCTGCAAAATGGGTAGTAAGTGCGCTTGTCCTTATAAGTGTGCTGCTATACGACTCTACGCTTGGGCCAGTAACTTATGCTATCATCAGTGAAGTTTCATCAACCCGTTTGAGAGGCAAGACGATTTCCATCTCACGTAACGTATTCAATGTCTGGTCGATTGTCAACGCAGTAATTTATCCCTACATTATGAATACGACAGCTGGAGACTGGAAGGGGAAGGTTGGATTCTTCCAAGCGGGACTCTGTGCTATTTGCTTTTTGTGGGCGTTTTTCCGTTTACCAGAGACGAAAGGCAGACCTTATGAGGAACTGGACATTCTTTTCCTAAGAAAAGTTCCTGCACGACAGTTCAGAAAGTACGAGGTTGAACCATTGACTGAAACAACCAAAGAGGTCGAGGACCTTAAGATTTAAGCTTGTAGTCATATAATAATGGGTCTATGCATATATATGCATACATAAACGCATGTCGAAATCAAATTAATTGTTGAATATGGGGCCACTCTGGTCGGCCTGTGTATAAAACGGGTTCCTATATATCATGCCATCGTATTTTTGGCTGTGGAGCGGAGAACAATTAACTTTACAGTTCAGAAAGAGACTGCAACTTTTTTTTTTTATTTATTATTATTATTATTATTATTATTATTATTATTATTTTTCTTTCACTGTCAAAATCCGCCGGATGCTTATCATACCAAATTTGATGGCCACTATAGAACTATATCCATTTATCTCTTATGAACATTATGAATTAATGTTGGTAACTAGCCCAATCGAACGTGCTTCTCTGGGTATCTCCGAATAATCTCGAAAACGCGACCCGCGCAGGTCGAGGGACACAAAAGGCGCTGATGTCATTGAACCACTCTTTATCAACACTCTAAAAGATCACTATGCCAATTGAACAAACCCCATCAGAAGTCAAGCTGAGCACTTCAGGAGGAGCCAGTGTCAGGATTTTACGATTCGGTGCAACCGTTTTGTCTTGGAAAACCAAAGATTCCCAAGAGCAATTGTGGCTGAGTGAGAAGGCTATCTTGGATGGTTCAAAGGCAGTCCGTGGTGGTATTCCACTAGTCTTCCCTGTTTTTGGCAAGGCCACGGAAGGTCCATGTGCTGCGCTCCCACAACATGGGTTCGCCAGAAACCACGAATGGGAATTTCTCGGACAAACTAACGATTCCCCGCTTACAGTTCAATTTGGACTCGGTCCAGAGAACTTGTCAGCTCAAGCCACGGAGCAATGGGGATATGATTTCACTTTAATCTACACTATCACTTTAACCGATGACAAGCTTATCACCGCTCTTTCTGTTGAAAATGCCGATAAGCAGCCTTTTGAATTTAACGTTCTCTACCACACCTACTTTAGAATCCCAAATATCTCCAGCGTTCATGTGGAGGGTCTGGCTGGTGGCTCTGTTGTTGATAAGGTTTCCAAGACCCAATATGGTGCTGAAGAAGCCAAGATTGGAATCGCTGGCGAAGTTGATAGAGTCTATCAAGACGTCAACTCTGCTAATTCTGTTGACATTGTTAGCGACAACAAGACCAAGATCTCCATTGAGGAACGTAAGAACCTCCCAGATGTGGTTGTGTGGAACCCATGGATTGAAAAGTCAGAAGGCCTCGCTGATTTTTATCCAAAGGATGGTTATAAGAACATGATCTGTGCTGAGACCGGCCATGTCGGGAAATGGGTCACCGTTCAACCAGGTGCTAAATGGGAATCCTCTCAAACTTTGAAGGCTCATCTGTAGACTTGTAATTGAATAAGACCTATGCATATGCATACAGTCACATTACGGTGTTTATGCGCATTGAAGCCGTTGGTATACATAGTATCATACAATTTTCTATTGCATCCAACGGAGGATTAATTTTCTATTGTATTCAACGGAGGATTAATTAGATTGTCATTATAACTTAGCTCTTACATTGGACTTGAGATTATTCTTTGTGGCGAGTTGGTTGACTTTGACAGTGCCAGTGTCATTGGGCTCGCCGTCATCACCAAAGAAAACCACTGTAACAGTCAAGTCGTCACGATGATTTCGGGACAATGGGCTTGGGATGCTGACCAGCATTGAGACTTGTTCACGGTCTGCACCACCAAGCGCATTTCTAATCAAGTGGGTTGCGACGTTTTCATCCTCGACGACAAATTTTGGCTGATAACCACCTCTTCTACGGAGCAGCTGCTTTTGGGCCTCCTTGTTGGTGGAGATATCCTCCACACTGGTGGTTGAACGCTGCTTCTTTTCGCCAAAAATTTTATTGAAAATTCCATTATTGCTCTTTTTGGAAGGATCTGGGAGGTCCTTGGCTAGGTATTCTGGGTGTTTTTGCTCCATCCACTGCGCCACCAGACTAACAACCTCTTCATTGGAGAGCATTTCAAACAAGCCATCCGATGCCATGACCAAAAAATCTCCATTTTGCGGCTTGACTCTTGTAGTGGTGACTTCAGGTTTGGCCGTTACGTATGGCGGGGACTTGAGCTCGTTGGGTGTTCGACGGCCGAAAAATGCCTGTGAGATTTTGTTTTGCACATCTCTAGTCCATTTATATCTCGCATCGCCAAATGCTCTAGTGGGCTCCAATTGACCCAACACCCGGCCGTTTCTAATCGCCGTAGACTCCTCGCCCGGGTGCTCAGATCTGACCCGATGGGCCTCATCGGCGTTCGAACCTGTCTGATCGGTGGATAATGCAGTCGCGGTCCATTGACCGTTTTCGTTTCTAGCGCCAAACACGGCTCGCGAATCGCCAGTGACAGCCACGCGAAGGTTTTCCGAGTACGAGTCGTAGAATGCAAGCAGGCCACACGATCCGGACAGGGCCGGCGCGATCATTTCAGTGGCTATGGTCTTGTTTGGATTGGAGAGTAGCCTGTTGACAGACTTGTGGACAATTTCATCGTCGAGATTCAAAAACCCCTGCTGGATGGCCTCATCTATAACCTGTGGCGAAGGGATCAGTCTATACGGAGAATTCGGGGATGAACGAGTGTACACCTTGTCCAGCTCGTTCATGACATAGTTAATCAACGAGTCTCGCAGTTTGGCGCTTGTTGTCCACCCAGAATGGCCGTCGTAAATGCCCCAAAACATCCAATCTGTCGAATGTCGCTCTTCGTTGCTGGGTCCGGAGATCAGCGGGACCTGGATGGTGCGTTCAGATCTATCGTCTTCAATGGGGTTGTTGCTGGCCAGCTGGCACACGTCGTATCGCAAAACACCCTTGCCTCTATCGACCAGGTAGCTCTCTTCGTTCTCCCGCAACCACGACGAGACCTGGCCTGGGGATAGCAGCGAGATGGTGTGCTTGCCACCAGAGTTGCGAGGAACTCCATATGTGGAGGAAGTGGAGAACCCATTGGGACCCGAGTCATTGAATACCTTGGAACGCAGGTGTGGGGCCGCGACGTACGATCCAACCAGGAAGGCAGACGACGCCAAAACCAGGTTCAGGGAGTTGGACCGGGCTCGCATTTTTCGTGTAGAATAGGAGCAGATTGATCTGGTTGGCTGTAGTGACACTCGGAGCTGCGGGAACGTGCGTGGTGTGTTGACTGTTCTACGAAGCATTGAGACGCAACACTGTCAATTTACCTGTGTGATGGGTACGGTGTCTAGTGTTCAGAGTAGTGATGAAAGAAAGAGGAAAACCAAATTTCCCACATTTGTCTTGTTTTGATATTGTCCTGTGATAAGCGCGACTGGTTGTAGGGTGGTACGGTGGGTGACACACGTGTGCAGCCGCATGATACCAACCCGCGTGAGCATCGGTCGATGTTTTTTATTAAAAGGCCCGTCAGCAACAGTCAATTATCCTAGTGTCGCATCTTTTTCTTCAAAAAGAAGCAAAAACTTATCTCTGAGGAGCAGGGCAGTGGCATTCCGCTTCAGTTCTCGACACGTCAAATGGTCAGCAGAACAACTTTTACAGCGACCAAAGTGGGAACACAGTCTCCTGTCTGCTTGTGGAACCCAGAGTGCTATAGAAGGTTCTCAAGCCCGTACCAATCTAGAAAACGTACAGAGTCAGCTGGATTGATGCCTCTCGGGACGCAATCAATGCCAGGACGACTGGAGACATGGATTCCCCTACGTATTATGCTACGAGAATTGTCCGGAGACGACAAAACAACGTGTGTAGAGTCTAAAACGGGAGGCTAGCTGATCACCATCTCTCTGGAAAGAAAAAAAAAAGAGGTGGGAACAGACCCCTTTTTATATTCCAAATTAGACGCCATGAATAATCTTTCCCTAAATGGCAAGTCGGGCCGATAATACACACACACACCATCGACTCTGGATAACCTGTGGCCCACAAAAAGGTCTCTCACAGAGAGATATTATTTCACTGGCTCTAGAGTGTTGTTCGTGCCTCCGCCCGTCCGGCGGCTTCTTTTTTCTCCGAAAAGAAGCAAAAAGGTAGCTCCGCTGCGCGGAGGATATGATTGCCAACGCTTTTGCTTCTTTCTAGAACAGAAGGTCGTCCGCAGGGCAATTGCACTCCAATCGATTCCTGGAAGAGTTGTCAAGCTCCGCTCCGAGAATGAAAGCCGCACCCGTAGGATGTATGCGCCCCAATTGACCCAGAAAAGGGTTGGCGATCATACTCACAAAACCACGCGAACTCCGGCTTGGCTAAAGAGGGTTTGAAAGAGAAACAAACAAGCCCGCCTTTGTGGCAGACTCAATGGGTTTCATAGCAACTATGGCCGAGAAATGGGCGATACTGTGATCTACGCACTTTGGAACACCACAGAATGGACCAGGTGTGAGATAAGGACAGATACAGGCTCTGACGCAGCACACCACGACCATTGTATATAAAGCTCCTTCATGCCACTCGTCTAACGTGCATTGAATCATTACTGGACGTCAGACCGCGTTTGGTAGGATTTCCCGATTATCTTTCCATGTTTAGCGCAACCGGCGTGCCGAAATATCCAGCACGCGTAATATCGGGACCGGTGAAAAAATGGCATTTTTGACCTCCGGTCTGGCTCAAAAAAGATTACACCAGATTAATATTATTATAGCACGAGATGCCTCCAAAGAAGAAGCAACAAGAGAGCCAAAAGACTAAGGCGAACAAGCGGGAAAAGAACGCCCAGGACAAGACGTTTGGTCTGAAGAACAAGAACAAGTCTTCTAAGGTGCAGAACTATGTGAAGCAAGTTGAAGCACAAACCAAGGCGGCTGGGACTGCGGAAGCCAAACGACGACAGGCTGAAGCCGAACGAAAGGCGAGGGAGAAGAAGGAAGCGGAAAAGGCCAAGCTGGAGGCGGCCAAACTGTTTGCACCAGTGCAGCAGCAGAAGGTGCCATTCGGCGTTGATCCCAAGAGTGTCGTGTGCGCATTTTTCAAGCAGGGCCAGTGCACCAAGGGCAAGAAGTGCAAATTTAGCCACGATCTGGACGTTGAGCGAAAGGGCGCCAAGAAGGATCTCTACTCGGACGACCGTGAGCAGAAGACGAAAGAGGATACGATGGAAGACTGGGACGAAGAGAAGCTGCGGGAGGTTGTCACCTCCAAGCACGGCAACCCGCAGACCACCACAGATAAGGTATGCAAGTACTTTATCGAGGCGGTCGAAAACAAAAAGTATGGCTGGTTCTGGGTGTGCCCCAACGGCGGCGACAGCTGTAAGTATAAGCATTCCCTGCCGCCAGGATTCAAGCTCAAGACCAAGGAGCAGCTCAAGCTGGAGAGAGAAGCTGCCGCCAATGCACCAACCATCACTCTGGAGGACTTTATTGAGACTGAGCGTCTGAAGCTGCCCAAGGAGCTGACGCCAGTCACGTACGAGACGTTTATGAAGTGGAAGAAGGACAGACAGGACAAAAAGGCTGCGGAGAAGGAGATGGAGCAGAAGAAGCAAAAGACTAACAAGATATTGAGTGGCAAGGAGCTGATGGAATCAGGCAAGTTCGTGGACGAGGACGATGGCGTCGACGATTCGTTCAACTTAGCCGAGCTCCGACGACGAACGGAGGAGGTGGAGCAGGACGACGCTGGCGATTCGGAGGACTAATGTTCATATAGATGATGACTTGCATGTAGTAATAGAACTACGGGGAAGACGTCTCGAGCGTGCCTTGGGCGCGTGTCCGCCTTCTTTAAAAGAAAGAAGTGAAAGCACTGACACATAATCGTCCGCGAAGCGGAGTTGAGCCATCGAAGGCACACTACTAGCGACCCCTAGGATCGCTAAGAGGGTGTATTGGCAAGCAAGCCTCCGAGTGGCGAAGATAAGCCGCTGGAGGCGACTCAAATCCCAGATGGCGTAATGTCTGGCGGGCGGCCTTCTTTTCAAGAAAAGAAGCAAAAGCATTGGCACGAAGCGGAGCTACCTTTTTTTGCTTCTTTTTCGGAGAAAAAAGAAGCCGCCGGAGGCAATTTGTTACCGTCGAAAGTGTATATGCCCTGCGGGGTGGCCTTCACTTCTAGGAGAGAAGCAAAAAGTACAAATCAGTCCCTCCATCCTCCATCAG
>JAJLUK010000002.1:284088-376765 GCA_030570055.1 Blastobotrys chiropterorum
GGAGAACATTATACTTTGCTAGCGTTGGCAGGAGAGGTGTAGGTGTATGAGGAGGGTTTCGACAAAAAAAAAAAAAAAAGCTGGCGCAAGTGTTATATAAAAAGAGAGCCGGAGATAGGTGACTCTTTGCCCTTATATACCTGCGGGATCAGACAAAAAAAAATATCATCAAAAAAAGAAATTGTGTAAAATCACCCAGTTGGGAACTCATCCCCCCTCCTCCCTATTTTTACGGTTGCTGGCGCTGGCCCCGGATCAATGCCCCACCACCACTTGGCTTCTCTTTGCTCTCTGGGGGAACGGGTCAAGCTGGCCACGTCACCCTCTCCCCATCCACGGTGGCATTCCCGCTCCCTCTCTCCCAGGGCCGACACCCAATCTCCCCAACCTTGACCTTATTTTATCAACCCCATATCGTGCAGATCCACGTGCGCGCCTCTTCCTCGCCAAGCTGCCCTAACCGCCGCCGGTGTATCAATCGGCCGAGGCGTTGCACGACATTTTTAATGTCGGAGGCTTATATTAAATCACGTTCCTCGCCGGTTTCTTCTCGCCCACTGCGCTCTCTCCGGCTGCTTTCCTTTTTGCTAAGCGTGTTGGCGTCGCCGCAGACACATCCTAGGGGGTGTGTGGCCTCCGGCGGCTTCTTTTTTTCTCCGAAAAAGAAGCAAAAAAAGGTAGCTCTGCGAGGCCATTGGCCAGTGCTTTTGCTTCTTTTCTAGAAAAGAAGGCCGCCCGCAGGGCATACCAACCCCCCGAGGGTTCTAGTGCCTCCGGCGGCTTCTTTTTTTCTCCGAAAAAGAAGCAAAAAAAGGTAGCTCCGCTACGCGGAGAGAGGTACGAAAAAGACGAAAATTGGTCGGTTGTGCTGCGGCTGGAGACATGTTCATTAAACCGTTTACCTGTGTGTCATACATTACTGGACCGTTAGGGTGTTTTGATTGCAATTCACGAGCTGAAATTGGACCGACGAAAACCGTCACGCACCCACGTCGGTGACGTGGCCAAAGCAGTGACCGTGTGATCAGACCTACATACTGCTACGCTGGACTCCACTCACTCTCTCTGGGGGAGCGGTTGATGCGCGCCCGGATAAATGTTAATTAAGGTCCGAGAAAAAACGTTTATTTTTTGGGGTCGGAGGCCGAGGGGGAATTTTCCGTTTCCACCCCTCCTCCCCCAAAATAGGGGAGCATCGGCTACGCTACGCATCTCTGCGTGTATCAGTTCTAATGGATTAACAACATGCTCTACAGTTTGGATGGGGATGCATTAGGTTTGGCCTTGTCGTGGGTGCCCAGAGCGTACTGCTTGCGGGTCTCGGGATGCAGAAACTCAAACGTCAGATGGGTGTAACGCTTACTGTTGGACTGGACCCGACACACAAACGCAACCTCGTCCTGCAGCGGCATCGGTCGCAGGAAGGTGATGTTGAGGTTTCTGGACACGCCAAACTCCCGGACGGCCGCCCCTAGGACGTCCGAGACGTCGCTGTCCGGACCGTCCTTGTAATAACGAGGGTCGCACAGCGTCGCCCATGTGGATGTGTTGTCGGCAATCGTGGTGACGCAGCCGCCGTGGACCGAGTTCATCATGTTCTGCATGTACGGTGACGTCTTGAATCTGAATTCGACGGTAGGGCAGGTTGGGTTCGGGTCGACGGAGTGGATCCAGGTCACGTCCAGAATCTCGCTCGCCCACGACTCCTTCTTTTGTACCTTCAACACCTCAAACACTTCCTTGATCTTTGGCTCTAATGGGGATGCTGGCATGATGGTGTTTTTTGTTTCGTGAATCTGACAGATCGATCTGGTTTTATATACCTCCGACCCTCTGCGCCACGGGCCGAGGCACCGATGAGCGTGTTTGCCTACCGCCTCGGGTTGGGTGCCGGATTTCCGACACGCACTCTTTTCCTGGGGGTCTCCAACGGTCAAGGCCGACTGCGACATTGTCTACTGCCAGGGCGGCCTCAGAGACAGAGGTCCAATGACCAGGACATCGTGGTCCTCTCCCACCGTTGTCGAGAACCCTGTGTGCACATGCGTCCGTTTAGGGTGTTCACGGCTGGCGCGCCTCTTTCTTTGTCAGCTGAAATTTCACCCATCTATCATGTGAAAGAGGACGTTTTTCACTGGATATTAGGCTTGGTTGAAGGGTGGATGGCGCATCCGGCAGATTCTTTTTCTTTTTCTCCGAAAGGAAACAAAAGAGGTCGCTCAAAGAGGCTGTAGTAGAGCTTTGTTTCAAACAATTCCTTCTAAAAAGAAAAAGAAGGCCTTTTCACAGCCGCACGCCTACTCACTCACAGCATCGTACCGTCTCCCAGGTCAGGGTCTAGTGTGTGCAGATGTGGGGGATATTGGCAATGAGAGACGCTCTGCCGTCTCTGAAGAAAAGGAAAAACGAGAAGGTGGGAGTTGGGCCCTTTTTATGTTCCAAAATTAGACGCCCGTCTGCATCAAAATAATATTCCCGAAACAGACGACTGTCACCTTGCTACTAAGGAACACGACATCAGAGAGCCGTCCACGAACTCCTCCTCCACAGCGCTTAATTCTGGGATCCGAATCGAGAGGACTGATCCACTAATCTTGGCCAGTGTCCAAACGCATATTTATCTTCAGGTTCGAGGGGTGTGTAGTGCCTCCGGCGGCTTCTTTTTTTCTCCGAAAAAGAAGCAAAAAAAGGTAGTTCCGCTCCGCGGAAAGAGGATGTGTCAGTGCTTGAGGCCGTCCGCAGGGCACACACCTGTCCCCGAAGAGTTTTAACTCTAGGGGGTTGGCGGTCGCCTCCGGCGGCTTCTTTTTTCTCCGAAAAGAAGCAAAAAAGGTAGCTCCGCTCCGCGGAGAGAGCGTGTGCCAGTGCTTTTGCCTCTTTTCTAGAAAAGAAGGCCGCCCGCAGGGCATACACCCACCCAGCGAACCTAGAGTTGGACAGCACCGCGCCAGATTCCCAAACGATGATCATCAAGCTCTGAAAGAACTGTCTGGAGAGTCCTCGAAGCCACCGTCGTCAACCACCCCACTTGTGTCTCGCACCCCCAGATTCTGAGGGCCCGTTACCGCTTTAGGACGGCGACGGTTTTTCCGGGGGAGCCGCGCGCGCATCTTGCCCGAAAGCGGAAGGCGTTCCGGCGCTTACCGTTGCCCAACACAAAAAGCGTGGGGAGCACTCGAGTATGGGAGCGCTGGAGTTTTTGGCAGCAGAGGCGACATTGCAACGCTGCGGTAGCATTGGCGCACGGCTCTGCTGCAAGTGCCATGCATCCGCTCTGTGCTGCTGCACGATGGCCGCAATCCGCCCACGCGCCGCAGTGTGGCGGACGTTCGGACTTGGCCGATTTGAGCTCGTTCTGTGGACTACCGGCCCGAGAAAAAAAAAATTGTTAAATGTGTCCCCCATCAAGCTGGAGTGGGCAAGCCGTTTTACGAACCCAATATATACGCACACACAAGCAAAAAAAAAAAAAAAAAAAGCGAACCAGAACGAGAACGCCTATAGAGAGCACATATCTTCACTCACTACAGCAAGAACTTCATGGCCTCATCTTCGTCATCCATCAACATGTCCACTGGATCGTCGCCTGAGGATCATAAGCCACAACAGCACGACGTCGACCTGGGCGGGACCAAGCAGCAGCCCAGCACGGTCGAGCTGACGAGCGCTCTGGGGATCCCGTCCAAGACGCGGTCCCGTAGAGTATGGACGCGGGAGGAGGACGAGCAGCTTCGACTGCTGGTGTCGTACTGGGGCGACCAATGCGGCAAGAACGGGCATTGGGATAAGATTTCGTCCCACTTTGATAATCGAACGAACAAGGACTGTCGCAAGAGATGGTTCCACAGTCTGGACCCAAAGCTCAAGCGCGGTCGATGGACGGAGCACGAGGATAAGGTGCTTATTGAGGCCTATAAGAAGATGGGTCCTGTTTGGCATCGCATAGCACAATTGATTCCTGGGAGAACCGACGACCAGTGTTCGAAGCGATACAATGACGTGCTGGACCCGAACATCTCCAATCGTCTGCGGTCGTGGACCCCGGAGGAAGACGGGCTGCTGCTGGACTTGGTCAAGAAGCACGGCACCCGGTGGCGCAACATTGCCAAGGAGATGGAAGGTCGGACCGGACTGACATGTAGAAATCGATGGCGAAAGCTCGTTTCACCCTCGGTGAGCAAGGAGCATCACCAGAAGCGTTCGGATATGAAGCAATCTAGTCAGTCGCCAGCCCCTCCTTCGCCCACCCATAATACTGCGAATGGCGGTGGAGGCGGTGCTGAAGGGCTGGTACCCAAAGCCGAACCCACTCACGCTCATCACAATCGCGCACAATCAAGCGAATTATCGTCCTCGTCCAATTCGCCGCAAATCCACCATCCTCCTCCGCCGCCGCAGCAGCAAACCGAATCTCATTACACCTTCACCGTAGGCCAGGACCACAATAAGCATACAAACATCGACTCTAAGCAGCTCGAAGATTTGGTCAACTTCATGGCCCGGGCTGGCCAGCAAATCACCATTCATCAGCACAACCACCACCACCATCATCACCATTACAACCAACCACCACCACCACAACCACAACCAGCACAGTCTCAATTCTCGCATCCCCACCAAAACGCAACTGACTCGTCAATAGAAGCAGCAGCCGCAGCGGCCACTGCCACTGCAACCGGTGGAGCCAACAACACCCACCACAGTACTAACAGTAGCAGGCACAATCACAATCACAACCACAATCACCACAGCCATCACCACCACCACCACCACGCCAACAATGGCAGCCACAATTCAACCAACGGAGGTGGCGCCGCACCGCCACCGCCTCACCACAAGATTATTCCACCCGAGCCAACGGAGCTCAACTCTGTGACGATACCGCGAAAGGAATCGCAGCCTCCTCCCCCAAAGACGTCGACGCCGTCCGCACCTACCCCAGGGTTCCTGGGGCTGGACATTATGGACATGAGCGACGACGTTCTAGCATTAGACGAAGAAATACCAATGACCTTTGAAGCATACGATGGATTGCCGTTCAACCCATCGTGAAAAAAGCAAACTAAAACTGGAACCAACAAAAAAAAGTTAAATATACATAGTATTATTATATCTGTCCGTAACGAATGTAACGACGAAACGATTATTTATATAATTTTCCTTGTTGATACCCCCGTCGGGGTTACTCGGGCATTTACGATCCTGGGGCTACACGGGACGACCCTCTCTGCTGCGGGGCTGATAAGCTTTTGGCGGCCGGTGTAGCACGTTTCCACAGGGCAAAGAACTGTAAATGACTCTAATGTGTTTGGGCGTGTGTTATGTGCTGTTTTGGGCCACGTTTGGACCGGAATGGTGCGAATAATGCTCCATGTTAGCGATAGGGTAGGTTAATCGGGTCCAGATTACAACGCGATCGTTACACACCACTTTAATAGGTTCTTGGAAGAAAACTCACGTTGGGAGCACTAGGCTGAGGGTTGTGAGGGCATTTTGGTCTTTTTTAATTGAAGTTGGTGTCCCGGTTTTCTTACTCTGAACGGTGTGTCAGCGTTATCTATCTCACGACCAGGTGCATTTCATCCCTCATTATGATTGGTTCCACTTTCCGTATCGCCGCCATAGGGCGTGAGGAGACTGGGATGTGGCGAATGATGGGTTAGGAAGTTTCGAACGATATAGTAGAAATGAGTGCGGAGAAAGCTGGCGGCATAATCCGTTATTGCCCTAAAATGATCAGTCCCATTGAGAACGGGAGCTATAAAAATTCGGCGTTCGTACGAGACCCATTACAGAATTGTAACGTTACCAAGCTGCGCACCACTGCTTTTGCTTCTTTTCTAGAAAAGAAGGCCGCCCGCAGGGCCTATACATCCTCCGGAGGGTTGTGTTGCCTCCGGCGGCTTCTTTTTTCTCCGAAAAGAAGCAAAAAAGGTAGCTCTGCGAGGCCAATGATCAACCGTTTTGCTTGTTTTCTAGATAAGACGGCCGTCCGCAGGGTCTATACGTCCTCCGGAGGGTGGTTGAGGATAGTGCTCCAGTTCATTTGAAGGTCGTGAGATTTATCCCTCGAAAATTCCTAAAGCGCTGGAACCCACTCAAGACTAATTAAATGCCACTTCAAAATACGGGATAGCTCCGTCCCTGCCAACACATCGTCGTCTCTGAAAAGAGAAACGCCTACAAGTTTATGGCCGCCGAATGTCGGCCGCTGGTGTTTTTTCGGTCGTGAGATATCGTGTTATCTAGACAGTGTTCTTATTTACTCCTCCTCGTCCTCATCTTGATCGCTCAGTTCATGCCACAGCGCGTGCCAGTTACCACCGGCAAAGTTGCAGTCAGAAGGTCCCATGTCCTGGAAGTTGAACCGTTCGTAGAACGGGATGAGGTGGTCGTGCGCGATGATGGCGATCCGGTCAGCAATGTGTTGGGTAGCGATTCGTTGGATGTAATCTCGTAACATGATAGATCCGATCGACTTGCCCTGGAAGTCGGGGTGGACCACTATGGCATGAATGCAAATCGTTCGTCCCTCCTCCTTGTGGCCACGGGGATCAGACTTGTCCTTCGAACGGCCATACTCGTCCACATCTGGAAGCTCCATAGATTCGTCAGTTAATGTCTCTTTGTCGGTCTTGGTGGCCATGATGTGTGCAATCAAACGCTCGGAAATGCAGGACGACCGAGCCTGTGGGAGCATGCCGTTTCGGCCAGTATTGTCATCGTCTTCAACGTCCTCGTAGTCCTCGTCCTTGCCAGGATCTGCGACCTCACCATCAACCTGTGGAGCCTTCTCCTTGTCCTTGTCGTCATACGACTCGCTGTACTGACGAATAAATACACCTGCGCTCAATTCAGGACACACTCTCAGCCGGTACTCGGCCTTTTCTCTGCTACATCGCTCGGCGGGCTCTACAAACCCCGCACTCTCAACCTCGACGAATTGGTCTACGTCCTTGATCGTCAACGGACGAATCATTGCATGTGGTGGCAGTCCCTGCGTCATTATGTCTTAACCAAAAAACTGAGAGTAATGATAATGTCACTTGAAAGTAAGGTACGACAAACCCCCTCTTCGATGTTATTCCTACTGACGCACCCCGCGCATGTCGCGTGCCACCCAACCAGCAGCCGCTTTTTTTATGCGTCATAAAAAGGGTCTCAGATCGTTGATGGACTGATAACCGATAAAAGGCTCATAGCCGACGACTGGAGATGGAAAAAGAGAAATGTAAACATATTTTTTAAAAAAAAGGAAAAGCACTGTAAACACAGTTTTGTGTGCCTGGTTTTTTTGTTGTTTTTTTTGACATGTTGTATTCAAAAAAAAAAAAATTGTTTGTCACGTGATCTAGAAACTGGTATCACTAAAAAGCGTCAAAGGCTAATTACTCTGCCGTTGCAATGTGGGCGCGTGTGGATTATTCTCTGGGCTATTTGAGTGTATGGTGAGTTGTTGTAGGTACGAGCTTCTGTTATACAATCATGATATGTGGTAATAGGCTCCAGTTCCATCCCGTTGGCGCTTATTAATTACGCACACTTTTCTTTTGAACCACGGTTCATGTTGTATGCAAGAGCTTACTCTTCATTAACGGTAACTACTTGTCTCAAGCGTCCACATTGACAATCTCGTCAAAATGGCGTTTCGCAGTTTTGGCGGCGTGGTGTTTAGTCGTAAGAATTCTATACGGGTTAAACCTAATACTAACCTATTCCATTTCGTCTTCTTGTGCAACCACACGGAAAAATTGCAACGACGATTTTATTCTTCAACCACTACACGCTTCAAAGATTCATATTGCAACTTCAACTCATCGACGTCAAAAGCTTGCGCTCTCCGCCCACAGGCTTTTACTTTCATCTAAACAGACTAAAAGCCGATATTAATTGGCTCTGTCGTAGCAACAAGATATAGGTTCAATAGTTTGTTCCAAGGATTCTTTTGTTATTTCCACTTAGGCGCCTAAAGTTCACATATATAATTTGCAGAGCCTTCACTTTTTGAAAAAGACCAGCGCTTATTTCTTCACAAGCTTAGATCATTTGATTTGAGATATAGGCTGTGCGTGTCGACCATTACAGGGGGTTGTAGATCCGTCTTTATACGAATATCCTCCAGGAACATGTTATTAAACTTGAAAGCTGACAAATCCTTTATAGCTTCCATAGATTGAACTTCGAATACTGCAGCAATCAGGTCGAGTCCATCAACTCTTACCGGTCGCAGCCAATTTAAAAACTGGTCAAGATAGCAGGTGTCGCGTGAAAAAGAAACTCTGTGCCACATAGTGAGTTGTTCTAGCTTTGCACATTCCTAAAACTCAATAAGACCCCATGGAATTGCTAGATACCATCATCTCCAATTCTACAACTTCCCTGTCCAACTTTAACTTTTCCGTCTCCCAACGATACTCTGTTAACCTCGAGTCCATCTAATGAACATATTGACAGTTGATCGTTTCGTCAATCCAATAAGTTTGTTAGCAATTTTCTTCTCAGAGTGAATGATCAGGGTTATACTTTTCCCACCAGAGTAGTGCTCTAGCAACTTTATAATAGTGCTTAACATTTTAGGAATTTGAATGCTGTCGCACACAGACACATAGTTCAAACTTGAAAACCAATAACCCAACCCGTTAATCCGATGGGCGGAAAGTTCCTGCAAACGTATTGGCTTCGGTGTGATACTCATGTCTTCCGCTGGATTTCCTGAGATCTCAAACAACAATGATACCTGGGGAAAGCTTATACAGAGTTTACACGGTGCAAAGATCAGTTGTGACAGTAGACGACTCGTGGCCTTCAACTGCCAATAAAGCATACTTGTCGCAATATTCAAAGATATGTTTCCAAACTTCCCCGGGGAACTTTTCCATATTTTCCCTATCCGTGTGGTATGGTACCTCACGGAGATAACGCAGAAAACTAGCTTGAATTGTGAGGATAGATGTGGATGCGGCTGAGTATCGTAAACGAAAAATTAATTTAAAGTTAAACGACTGTCTAACGATCCCTAATAGTTTCGGCTAATGGCCCGATAAAGCATGTGCTGTAAAACTCTAGCCATGCTGAACTGTGTTGAACTGTTACTAGACAATTCGATGGAACAACCGACGGCATTTCAACCACATTTCATTTGTTCGTGTCGTATGAGAAATCTGCCGTTCCATCCAGGAAAACTGTGTGTTTTGGTGTTTACACTGTATCCACATATTCTTGACGTACTCTTTTCGTCGCATCCGTCCATTGTCCGTTTCCGGAAATATTGGCTTTCCTGACGGTTTGTGCTACACGTGCCGCTAGGGTCTACTCTTTCAGGCGTCGTTATTGGCTAATTAAGTACATATACAGTTTCAATATCTACAACCACAGGTATAATTGCAGGAATGGTTAACTGATCATGGAATTATTTTGATTAGTTAAATTAATTAATTTTCCAATTCAATTGCACAGCCGTGCCTTTCCGGGTTAGGGCTGGATACGCGCAACGACGCGGGGTGGGTACGGTGCTTTTTGGGAAGGACGCAACAAAATTAAAACTAGAGTTTTGCAGTGGTAATCAACAAGAATGAGTGACGCCGCCGTAGTTCCACCTGCAGCACCGGCTGAGGAGCAAATGCCACCTCCAATGCTTCCGTTGGAGCTTGTGGACAAGTGTATCGGATCCAAGGTGTGGGTTGTAATGAAGAACGACAAAGGTGAGTTTGTTGGATGATACTCCGGATGAAATGAGAGCTAATGGTGGTTTTAGAATTCTCCGGGACGTTAGTGGGCTTCGACGACTTTGTGAACATGGTCTTGGAAAATGTCACTGAATATGATGGTGATGGCAAGGAAAAAAAGCTGAAGAAGATTCTTCTCAACAGTAACAACGTATGTATGATAGTGCCTGGGGGCAGCAACAATTAATTCCTATTTATGAAATAGATTGTTTATTTATCATAGGTGAATGTTCACCGTTATCTATGTCCTATTATACTGTTTTGTCTCATATTTACAGTAAAAAGCAGGTGTATGCTTATGCTATAATAACGTTTCAACTACCTCTTCATCACCCCCCCCCCCCCCCCCCCCCCCCCCCGCTCGCATTTACCATACATCTGCATCTTTATAAATTTCTGGAGTGGATGGGTCTCTCTGGTCTTCTAAAACAGCAATGTCAACGGCAGATAATTTCCAGGTGATCATTTGAAAGGCCGTTCTATAGGGTCTAAATTTATTTGCAATCCATTCCATATGTTTCTGTTCGGGAACTTTCCATTTGCCATTCGAATTCTTTTTATTTGCCATTTTTGCTGGCTTTCGATTTCTGGCTTTGGACGATTTCCCAGGAGAATGGAGACCGTCCATAGGTACAGACCAGTCTACATTTTTGAGCTCATGTTCTATCCATGGTCGCTGTTTGATATAATGAGCAACCCCTCTTTGAACACCCAGATCTCCGACAGAAAACACATCCATTCGTCGCAATGTGAAGAGTAAAAACATATCCGCCGACCATGGCCCTATTCCCTTAATCTCCACTAGCGCATCCACAACATCATCGTCATCGGCCTTAAAAAGCCATTCGTCCGATAACTTGCCTGTATCGAACGCTTCAGCCAGCGCCGTCATGTACTCGGTCTTTTTATATGATAGTCCCGCGCCTCTCAATTCTTCCGTCGTCTTCTCTAACACTTGGTGTGGACTTGGAAACTTTAACCCGGTAGCACCTTCTTCAGCATCCGGATGAAATAGTCGTATAAATTTGTTCAAAATGGCTTTTGCAGCAGCGCCCGAAACTTGTTGACCAATAATTCCTCGAGCCAAGGCCATGAAACAACCTGATCTATAATCGCGGTCTTCAGATTCTTTCAGGAAGTGCGGGAATGTAGATTTGGAAACAATCTCCTTTAAACTGGGATCTATGCGTAACACATGCTCAACTCCTTCAACAAAGCTGTCATCATATTGTGCCTTATCCTTCAAAGCGCCTTTGAGTTCTTCTTCACTCAACTGCTGTGGTCGGGGGAAGTTTACTAATCCGCCGTTATGATCCGGTTTTGGCTTCTTTGGAGTGCTTGGTGGTTCCAAATTTGGCTCGCCCTCGTCGACCAATTCAGTCGCAGAAGCACTACGTTTACTGCTGCTCCGTAGTTGCATAGGTACGATAGTGTGCGTTTAAAATAGTTTTCCGATGCAAGAAAATCTCCGATAAGGCGTTGCTCTCAATGTCTTTATCGGCCCGAACATGGATTTTATATGCGGGAAGTGGCGATGGAAAAAAAAAAAAAAAAAAAAAAAAAAAAAAAAAAAAAAAAAAAAAAAAAAAAAAAAGAAAAGAAAAAAGCCGTTAACCTTAACCGTCAACCGCCAGCATCAGCTGAATTCATTTAGTGTACAACTTTACAGAATTTAGCAGCTCTTTATTGAGATGCAATGAGGGGAATGTTTTGTCGATAAGCTCTAATTCCCACGGTGCGTCTTCGGTGAATTGCAAAGGTAATTGTAACTCTCTCAAGCTTCCCTTTTCAAGAATATTCTTTGTAACTCTCAAACCCAAACTTCTCCGCGAGACAGCACTATGTGGCGTGAAGATGGAATCTCCAATCAGTCCAATTCCAGGTGTTATCACTGTATCTAGCACATGCTGAGTGGTTAATGGTTTAAGGAATTTGCCTCTATGCTGAATGATTGAGCCATCTCTCGCGGGGTCAATGACCAAAATGGTCGATTGGCCATAATCCAATTTTACCAAAACGTGATCTACATCATGTTCTGTTGATAAAACTACTGATGCTGTTAGCGATTCGTCCCTGAAGAGCTCATCAATGATAATGCAATAAATGAATGCTCGGCTAACAACATTACAGCATTTTTGAGAATGTTGTGAGAAAACTCCGCTTAAAAAATAGCGAGCACCTAAACCACAGCATTTAATTTCGAGCTCGCCAATGTGGTTTGTCGCATTCACGCTGCTTGATTGGAGAACCCCCTCGCTTGTTAAAAATTGTGATAGCGCAGTGACGTTTGCCCTGTTGAAATCAACTTGCCTTTTTCCAGCAAATTCGCAAAACTGTTTCACCAACATACGGCAGTTATCTACCACGCTATTTTCTGTAATCGATGTATCATAAAAACCTTCCAATGCTCTGAGAATTGCCAGTGGATCATGTTCGTGTTTTAATATTAGCCTTAGAGATCTCAGATGCTTAATCACGTTCAAACATTCCAGAGCGAGAGGCTCAAGCCCTCTCACTTTTAAAGCCTTTTTCAATTCAAGTCGAGCACGAGGTCCTAATAAGCCAATTTTGACAACAACCTCGTGAAACACATTATCCACGCTACTACAACCGGCGTCAATTAGCTTGCGTGTCCTTGCATTGTACGTCATCTGTTTTCTGTATTCGTCAATGTAATTGTTCACTGCTCTTTCATCGTGATCTAATTGTATTAGATTGTACACGTTCTCACAGTGTCGTTTCCAAACTTTGTCATCTGTACTTGGCCCGTAAAACTGTCGTTTTACCTGACCCATGTTCAAGATCCCAACTCCATCATCCAGATACTCTAGCACAATAACTATTAACTCCTCCGGAAACCTCTCTATATTTTTCATTACAATTGATGTGAAAACAAGTGAGCCGGTCTAATTCACTCATATTTAACGTCGCAACCGTCAAGGTGTATATAGTGTATGGTCGTGTGTGAGAAAATTAATGAGCCCAATATGAGCTCATTTTAAGCATAACGAAGATCAAGCGCAGATTTGAGCAAATATATGAGCCAAATGGTCAAAACTATGTTAGCGCTATGCATAACCATGCGTCATTTATGGGGTTCTGCTCGTTTACGGAGGAACATTCTTCGAAAATCTGGCATATGAACATCTCCGCGACAACTTTTTTCCCACTAAGAATCTGCATATGCGCTTAGTTTAATGCCATGTATAGACGTATGTCTGCTAACTGAGGCATATGAATAAAGTTTATTCCATTCTTAGTTATATTTGCCTCTTTTTCTCAAATTAAAACTTTTTTTTTTTTGGGGGGTTAACATCAGACTGATTCAGACACAATCGGCAGATGCGCAGTGCTTAACGTGCATAGAAATGCATATGCGTACCTATGCTTTGGGCTCTGTCGTAGATAGTCCGTGCATCCAGCAGTGCTATCGCAGATGTGGTTCACATTTTTATACCTATACCGTATACATTGGGCGTCTCCGACCTGTTCATAATAGCATCATCCAAGAGAATGAACATGTGAAAACCCGCAAAAGCTTGATAATTGCGTCCAGAGTCTTCTTTAGACGGTCGTTTGCAAGACCTTCTATGAGCTCAACATACTCCCCGCAGTCCCTTTATGCATATAAACGCATGCGTATGCGCCAGCCTATCATAGTTATGCATACACTTACCAATGCGTTCCATCACACCCGTGATATGCATATAAATCTGGCCCTTGAAATACCGTCGTCCAACCAACGCTGTACGCGATGATGCGGGAAAAGAGCACTATCGCCGAAAAAGGCGGGACTCTGCTAACCCCGCCATTCCACTCGCACGCCGCACTTTACACAATGCAACGCCAAAAGAGTATTACCACTGTTTTGAAAAGATCTGTTTTAACAAGACACGCCAAACCCCCATTGGCTCAGTCATCTGATAAGCAGTCTTACCAGCGCGTCCATCCGTTTGGTGTGAACTCTTTGTTTTCACAATTGGCGTATGATTGGCGGGGGGTGTGCGGCTTCGGCGGTCAAAAAAGCTCCGTCTGAGCCGCACATCGGCGGACTTAAAGGCACTTGTTATGTAATCAGGATGTACCCTGATCGGAATATAAATTGTACCAATTCCCGCCAATTTGGAAGACTCAGTACAAAACTCTCATTGAAATTTATACTTACAGAATGGCCTCATTAGCTGGAAAGACTGTCCTCATCACTGGTGGTGCTAAGAACTTGGGCGCGGAGGTTGCCCGCGATCTTGTCAAACTCGGCAACCCAAACTTCGTGTTGCACTACCACTCTGAAAGTGCAAAAGCCGAAGGTGAGAAGCTCGTCGAAGATTTGTTAAAAGCGGGGTCTAAGGCAGTTCTTTTCCAAGGAAATTTGACTAACGTTTCCAAGATCACTGAACTGTTCGATCTTGCCATCAAGACCTTTGGAGGTGTTGACGTTGCCATCAACACTGTTGGTAAGGTCTTGAAGAAGCCAATTACCGAACTTTCCGAATCTGAATATGACGACATGTTTGCCATCAACTCGAAGGTGGCCTTTTTCTTCATCAAGGAGGCTGGTACTAAGCTTAACAAGGACGGAAAGATCTGTACCATTGTCACTTCCTTGTTGGCCGCGTTCACTGGGTTCTATTCCATGTATGCTGGCTCCAAGGCTCCAGTTGAACACTACTGCAGGGCGGCAGCGAAGGAATTTGCTGACAGAAACATTTCTGTCACCAATGTTGCCCCTGGTCCTATGGACACTCCATTCTTCTACGGTCAAGAATCCGAAGACGCTGTTGCTTTCCACAAGTCTATGGCTCTCAAGAACCAATTGACTGACATCAAGGACATTGCTCCGTTGGTCAGGTTCCTTGTCACCGAAGGATGGTGGGTCTCCGGGCAAACCTTGTTTGCCAATGGTGGTTACACCACAAGATAAGTACTTAGGATAGCTTGTAGGTATCAATGACGAATATTCGGTGAATGATTATGCACATGTTCTTCTCCTGTACAGTGCCCTCTGCTGTAATGGTTATCATAATTGAGCCCGCTTGGACGGGACGCTTGAGCTGAAGAGCAATAGATCGACAGTATCAAACGACGCACGCAGCGGGATACCCGCCTTTTAATGGTCGCAGGTAAAAGATAGATATGGATATTCACTGAATCCTCTTTCAGTGCCAAGAAAGTCCAGTCCAACACTGTTCCAGGCCTCAATCCAGAGCTCCTCGGAGGATATCACATTCGCCAAACATTGATCAGTACACAAATGTAAATAACTAAATCTCCAACCCAGTCCTACGCTCATTCGTTCGGAAACCTGCGAACGGCTGTCCAGCCACATAGCCGTGCTACCATCACATTTCTTTTTTCAGTGTCACTTTAAAAACGAAAACACCTGCAGGCTTGGCCTATTATTCTTATTTCTCAGCCTTTCAGCCAATATTGTATAATGGGAATATTTCCAGAAGAAGGATTTTCGCACCCATATGTCTCCCAAAGCTCGACGGATATGAAGTCGGTGTTTCGATATCCATGCTTGGACTAACAGACTATAGTTAAAATAAGCAAAGCTATCCGCAGTAAACCGGAATGGCGTAAGAAAAGCGAAGATTTGGAAATTGTCGAGAACTGGAAGGCCGAATTAAGGGGACAATCCCCAGTTGTCGAACCGCCTCCGCCAAGCGGAGAAGAATCCGACGATGAAAGGGTATATCCAACAGGAGGATTAAGGACAACTTGATCGATTTCGCGTTAAACGAATTGGAGTTTTACAAGTATCAGAGGATGAACTCGCAGAAGGGAAATTCAAACCTTCAGTTATCGACGAACATGTATTCCTTGGTACACAGGATGATATTGCACTTCGCGACCAACTAAGAGAGCTTGTCACAGCAAAGTTGGAAACAATGCCCAAAGACTGGCATCCAGGTTCGGATGATAAAGTGCTGGACTTGGTACACCCTTCTCTATACCCATTACAATACCGTATCACACCAATTCTTCCAGAAGATGCGCCGGAAATAAAGCCGTTCGACCTTGGGTTGGACAGACTAGGTGAATGTCAAATTGTGGCGCCATATGGAGTCCAACCTAAACAAGATGTTCAGTATTATGGCATTTCGCAGAAATTCCAATGGCTGCCATCCATTTTTAACATTTCGAAAGACGGCTCGGTTTCGATTGATTCCTATATCAACAACCTTCACCCAGTTCAGCATAATGAGTTGTACGAGCCCATCGCCAACGTTTTCTCAAAGGCGATCCCCGGATTGAACGCTATGTTGTCACAGTATAGTGCTACTGAACGTCTCCGAATTCCGACGGACGAGTTTGGTAATGTCTTTGTCTACCCCAGAACCGTCGTGGATCTGGAGGAAGAATTAGGCGAAGACGTAATAGAAGAATTAGAGGAATCCGAAGACCGCGAAGCTGTGCAACGGTTGCAGGGAAGACCAATTGTCAACGAGCCAGTATGGTCTGATCTTGATGACGTCAAAATAGAGTCACCAGTGGAAATTCGTGACAGCAAGTTGAAGGTAATTGTAAAACTCGCCAATATAGAATTGACACCGGAATCACCTGATTACAACGGAAGAACTTGGCATGTTGAGGGCCAAATCAACGAAGACGTTGTTGCCACCGTCTTGTATTATTATGACTGCGAAAATATCACCGAATCTCGGCTAGGGTTCAAAAAGGCGTGTGCCGAACCAGTTTACGAACAATATGACCACTACGAAATGCGCAAGGTTTATGGGCTCTTGAATGAAGAGCCGTTAACCGAAAACCTTGGTTCCGTCCCGTGCCAACAAGACTCCATGGTGGTTTTCCCCAACTGTTTCCAGCATCAAGTGCAACCGTTCTCTCTCGCTGAGCCTACCAAACCCGGCCACAGAAAAATTCTCTGTTTCTTTATTTGTGATCCCACAAATAAGAAGGTAGTGGCCACTGATAGAGTACCGGCTCAGCAAGGTCATTGGTGGTCTACCAAAGTTCTTAAGAGTGGAGCCATGGGAAAGTTTCCTGCTGATGTTGCACAGAATATTTTGAGCAAAACTGAATGGCCTATGTCATTAGACGCCGCAAAAGAAGTCCATCGAGCACTCATGAAGGAGAGGTCCGATATCTACTCTGACCTGGAAGCAGAGGAAACCGCATTCTTGGGGGAATTTAGTCTCTGCGAGCATTAGACCTCCACAGATAAACATCAGTTAGAGATTGAGCCACCGCGATTTGTTTTACTGCAAAAAATAATATAGAAAACAATTTTATGTTAGTTCTATCGAAACATTTTATCAAACTTTGCATCGTACTCTCATTTCCAGAACGGTGGCGTCATTCGAGAACGTTCTGGTGTAAGGATATATGTGTGGGGTCGGAGATCCCAAGATCATACGCCACACAACCCACACACACACACACACATCAACTAGTTAACGATAGAACCAAGATATAAACATGAGACTAGCTCTATCTTGCCAGCATAATGACAGTATATTGACGGTCGAGATCTCGTCGGAAATGACACTGACTGATTTCAAGGCATATGTAGAGGCCGAGACGGGAATTGGACCTGATCAGCAGGTCCTGCTACACAATAACGCCCCAATGGTATCGGAAAGTAGCACTCTAGCCACATGGAACTTGAAGGAAGGAGATATGATCGTATTGTTCACTAAAGAAAGCTTGGAGAATATGAACAATGCTATGGGAGGCGGTGGTACTGGGCGCACTGCTGCGCCTCCAGCCGACGGTGCCCAGCAGGATATGATTAAAGCCCAAATAGAAGATACACGACAACGATTACTTAATGACCGAGTTATGAGAGACGGCGTCACGCGACAATATCCTGACTTGGCTAATGTGATTGAGGATAAGAATAAGTTTGCCGAAAAGATGATTGAACTGGAAAGACAGAAACGACAAGCGGAGAACCAACGACAGGACGAATTGCAACGGTTACAATCTGATCCAGACAATCCCGAAAACCAGAAGAAAATTATGGAATTGATTCAGCAAGAGGCAATTGCCGAAAACATGAGCCTGGCGTTGGAACACAACCCAGAAGTGTTTGGTTCGGTAAATATGCTGTTTGTGAACGTTGAGGTGAACGGAACCAAGATCAAGGCGTTCGTTGATTCTGGCGCACAGACAACGATCATGAGCCCGGAATACGTTGAAATGTGCAACCTGTCGCACTTGATAGATAAGCGCTTCCAGGGCATTGCTCGAGGTGTCGGAGAAGCGAAGATTATCGGTAAGGTTCATTCCGCACCTATCAAGATTGGCGGTTCTTTTTTCCCCTGCAGCTTCACCGTGATGGAAGGGAGGGGCGTGGACTTGCTTTTAGGTCTGGACATGTTAAAGCGGTACCAAGGCGTGCTTGACTTGAAGCGTAACAAGCTGGTTCTGGGAGACGCCGAGGTGGACTTTTTGCCCGACTCCGAAATCCCACAGCAATTCCAGATGCCCGAAGATGTGGCTGCTCCTTCGTCTTCTGGGTCAAAACCTGCGCCAGCAGCATCATCGACCTCTGCGCAGGCCAGCGCCCAGAAGTATTCGGATGAAGTTATCTCTAACCTCATCAACCTCGGGTTCAGTCGGAACGAATGCGTGAAAGCATTAGACTTGACCAATGGCAATGCTGAAATGGCCGCCGCGCTATTGTTTCAAGGTATTTAATTTATTTAGATTATACACAGTCCGACTTTGTGCTTGTGCTTCTTTAAGAACGCGTGTTCGCCGCCTGTACTATTTTTCCTCGAAAAAAAAGCGAACAGGGGAGGATATGCATAGCGCTACCTCCCGGAGTGCTGTGTCCTAGTGCCTTTGCTTCTTTTCTAGAAAAGAATATCGCCGACGCAAATGCGCCAGTCTCCTTGGCGTAGTGATGGCAGAAAAACAACCGGCTGCAGGGCAAATGTGCTTTAGCTATCCTAGGTCATTGGTTGCCTCAGTCGTCGGCAGCTTTTCTTTTCTTCGAAAAGACGTAAAAAAAAAGTAGCTCTACTTCGGAGAGGGTTGAGTGCAGTGCTGCTTTTGCGACTTTTCTAGAAAAGAAGGGTCCCGCAGGGCACTTGTGCTTTAGTCATGATTAGACATCCCCAGAAGCTTCCGAGGGAAAGGGGTAGGAAAAAAAAAAAAAAAAAAAAAAAAAAAAAAAAAAAAAATTAAAAAAGAAAACGAAGCTTCCCCTACAGGTTAATAATTGTTTTTTGCTTCTTTTCTCGAAGAGAAAGCGACAGTGGCCGCAGTTATGGTCCGATGGCATCGCACCTCCGAATGCCGTTTCTAATGAATCATTTCATTAACAATATAAATAAGGTCGTACAGAATCATCCCAGGAATTGTGGTCTAGCTTGCTGCTGTTGTTGCTGTTGCTGCTGCTGCTGGCGTAATGCCATCTGCTGCTGCATAAACGCCACGACTTCGGGAAACAATGATTGAAGTTTTCGATAAGGTTCTGCTAACGCAGGCACCTCCTGAGGAGGTGAAAGGATTTGCGGGTACTGAGGAGCTTGGGGTAGGGATTTTGTCTTATCCGCCAGCATAGCCAGATACGCCAGATTACACTGTAGACGCTTCATGCAACTAAAATATCCTGGATCTTGTTCGTTTATGTCCTCATCCTTTCGGATGGAAACAATGTGTTTTAGAAGCTCTAGGTTGATTTCTAGAATTAATGAGACGCGTTTCCCGTCTAATTCCGGGTTTGACTGCGGCGTTGGAGGTTGAATCGGCTTATTCTGGTTTTGCTGCATTGGTCCTTGGTTCATTCCCGCATAACTCTGATTTGGCTGTGACTGTGGCTGTTGCTGCTGCTGAGGTGGTTGTTGTTGACCTGGTCCCATACCTTGAGGCATTTGTTGTTGGTGATGGGCCATCTGCGGCATCCCTAAGGGTTGCTGTTGTTGCTGGGGTTGCTGTTGTTGGAAGGGCATCATCTGCGACTGCATCCGGGGCTGTCCGCCCATCATATTGTCTGGGTTCATATTCATTCTTCCGATCTACTGCTATGCGAGCTCGATACGGAGGACTTCCGTGGAGTGAAAAATAAGCGTCGGCCCGACACCCTTTCGGGTAGGTGCGGCTGGCGGGTATCGCGCGCTCGATCGATACAGCAGCAGTCGACTAATTTCGACTGTTGAAATACATCCGGTCTGTGGAATCGGGTTCGTTGGAATAGGCCTGTAGGGTGTGATGTATTCAGACAGTAATTTCGTGGGTTCCCGATCAATTGAGGGGCCCACACTCGCCCCACCCTGGGCGGGGCCTGCGAGAAACAGTCTGGTTATGGATGAGACCATACGCAAAAGGAATTAACGGTAGCTATGACCACTTTGTGGGATGCAGTGGCCTTGCTGTAATAGAGGTATTTGCTTCTTTTCGGAGAAAAGATGCTGCCGGCGTGCAGTCGGACAGCCGGAGGCAAACAAGTCCTGCAAGCCGACTCCTTTTTCAGAGCAGCACAAAAGTGAAGTAAATCTAATGTTGCATACATAAAACAACTACATGAGGTTCAAGTTGGGGAACTTGTCGGTGTAGCCTGGAACAGAGAAGGAACCCTTCTTGACCATCTCGTCAACCTTGGCCTTAATTTCTGGTCTGGCGGCGTGAAGGTCAGAGATAGTGAGCTGCTCGAATGGACGGGCATTTTCAATGTTGTCGAGGGTCTTTTGCAGTTCGGCGAGCTCGACGTCGACCTTTTGCTCGGTCTCCTTGGCGTTCTCAAGTGCCTTAGCTTCGAAGGTTTCGATGGTCTTGATTTGCTTGTTGACGTCGTAGGTGACTGGCTTGAATGCCTTGAAAGCCTTTTCGATTTCATTGACAACGTCCTGGTTCTTGAGGACGGAACGGTAATAGGCAAAGTCGACTTCGGTAGGCTGCTTGTTGAGCTCGTACACCTGCTTCTGGGCCTCGTCGTGTCTCTTTCTGAAGGCCTGTAGAGAGGACGCGGTGTTACCAGCGAGCTTCAAGGTGGTAGAGATCTTGGCCCAGTCGAGCTTAACAGCGGATTTGGCAACGGACATTATTGTGTTCTAGGGTGTGAAAAGGTTGAAAAACGTAACGCTTCGGGGAGGTTAGTGTTTGGGAATTTTTCTGACCAATCACCACGCTCAACACCTTGGTATCCGCATATCCGTCACAACGGTGTGTGCGCGCGTGTTGGGAGGAACGAGAAAAAAAAAAAATCGCGAGACGCCAGCCCCATCAAAAATCGGAACTAAAGAGCGTCAAGGGTCCCGCAGCTATGCCGTCTTCGAAGGAAAAGAAGGCATCCGCCGCGTCGAATCAGAATGCCAGAACCACGGTAGCGTAAGTGCAATTCAGAAGCATGCCCACAGCTGTGTGCTAATCAGTATAGATGCGAGCGGTGCAGGAAGAGACACATTAGGTGTGACGGCGGAGATAGCTGCTCCAATTGCACAAGGGCCAAGACCAATTGTGTGTATGTGGAAGGAGAGAAGAAGATCATGGTGTCACTCAAATACCTACAGAAGCTTCAGGACGAACTGAGCGAGCTCAAGGGTGAGGGCAGCAGCGGGGGTGGTGTGCATAAGAGCAATGGCGATGGTAATGATGACGATGCTGCCAACGCAGGGATTGATCCAGCAGCCAAGAGAGTGAAAATTGGCCACGGCAATGCGAAAATGCGGTCGTCACCTCTTGATATACCTCAGCCAACTACTGGCAACTCGTCTGACGGGGAAGGAATCATATTCCAGGGATCTTCCAGCTTGTCACTGTTTGGGCTGGAAATCAAAGGTGCGCTTCCATATGAATCGGAGAATAAGATTGATTTTGGGGAACAGCCGAAAAATCTAATAGACAATCGCTGTGATGACTACAAGATCATCCGGGACGGGCTCAAGTTTACCTGTATCTTTGACATGGAGACGGACAACAGGGTGTCTGTGGAAATTCGGCTACCCGAATACAGCCATGTGCTGAGCTGTCTGGATATGTATATTTTGTACTTATCTGGGTGTTTCTATTATCTGAACCTTGGCCAGTTTCGGAAGCGACTCTACAAATTGTATTATACCCCGAACAACATGTCGTCTGAGACGGACGTATTTTTTCTATGCGAAATTCTGTTAATATGCGCTTTAGGAGAGATGTATCTATGTCAATCAGCGCCATACACCAAAACTCGATTTAACGGGTTGGAAAACTTCCCTGGAATTGGTAGCTTTGACAAGGCGTACACGCTTATCAATTTGATGTTCAATGGGATTTCGACAGCGTCTCCTCCGGCCAACACTGCTTTATTAGAGGTGATGCTACTTTTCTCCTTCTACAACCAAACAATTAATGCCACATCTGGATATTATGTTTTTTCTGGAATGTGTCTGCGTACTGCTACTGTTATGGGTCTCAATGTGAACAGTCCATCGTCATCACAATCCAAACAATTGACAGAACATCAGCGTAGACTGTGGTGGTCCATCTACATTGTGGATCGATACATGTCGGCCAAACTGGGGTTCCCTATTTCAATCCCAGAAGAGTCGATTTCGACCCAAATGCCACAGGACATTCACGATGATGGAACTAGCGACCTGAGCGAATTCACCCCGGCATTTTACATGAACAGCTTCATCCGGGTCATGCAAATCTCCAGCTGGATGCTGTTGCACATTTACCAACCTACATTGTACAATCGAAAGTTGCTGCCGACAATTTCGTCTGTCCTGTCTAAATTATTCGAATGGCGGCGCACGGTGCCGCCAGAATTAAACGTGGACTTTTCTGCCGACGATTCGACATTCCAAATCACGCGAACAGCCGCCAATGTTTATTCCGAATACTTTCAATGCATTAACCTAACGGTCCGACCATTGCTGCTGCATTTTATGAGACAACGCATCCTTGATAAGTCATCAAATCATGCACCAATAGACATTTCAGCGTACTCTGAAAATATCAATGGCCTGCTCAACTCTTCGTTAGATGCATCGGTGCAGACCATTCGGTCGCACGCCCATCTGCGGTCTAAAAATGCACTTGCCATATACGGCTACCTCGACCGAGAATACACCTTCTCGGCCGCATCCACGCTGGTCATGTTCAATGTGGTGTTTGCAAATGGAAAATCGACCCATCGCTATATTCAACAGGCTTTAAACTTGTTGAGTATAGCCGATTCTGACGTTGCGCCCTTTTCTTCTGCCCGTAAGGTTCAGTTATTGAACTTTATTTCTGCATTTGACTTTTTGGACAATGGACAGCTCTCTGCAACGATCTCAATGAACATGGGCTCAACCGATCCTCACAATCCTCAGCCACAACCCCGTCAACAGGTGCAGCCTCAGCAGCATATGCATACTCAACAACCGTACCCGCCGCAGGCGCATCAACAGGCAATGTCTGCGCCAGGTTCTCAATCATTGCACGAAACTGAGCAATCGAGCTTACACACTACCGGTACTACTACGACTTCACAACAGCAGCATGATGACATGCAGCAATCATTCCCAGGGAACTACTACGCCGATCTGTTTAAATTTGAGAAAAACTACCCAGTGCCCTCCAGCCTGCCTGTAGTCGAGGACGTGCTCGATTCTGGTGAACGGGCCCTGTGGGACGAAATATCCACTCAGGCATTCTGGCTTGGCAATATCTCGGATGAGTTTAAGAGCTTGATTGATGAAAACATATGATATGATTGCAACAGCAAAGTCTAAACGGGCGCAGGAAAAAAAGAGTTTTAGACGACAGCATGAGAAAAGAAGGTTTGAAACATTCTAAATATACAAGCTACGTTGCTTCTCATGGCCATCTATATAACATAGAAACTGGCTAGTTTTATTTCCAATTCGATACCAACACAACCGAGAATTTCAATGGAAGAAACAACATGAGTAATCACGACAAGCGTAGACCGCCGGGCCTAAACAACACCCCCTTCAGGAAAAGGTTCCCAATTGAACGGATACGGTTCCCACTTGAACGGATACGGTTCCATCTTCCAGCTGAAGATTGGCCCAAATTTGTTGCAAGAAGTCTGCTTTATCGACCCGTTTATCGAGTTCATGCAAACATGAGGCGAAAGCGGTTTAACGGTGGGGTCCGCACGTCGACCACAAATAGGCAACGGGCCCCCACCGGCTACAGTGTTTCATCCACTGGCTATCTATGATTTACTGTGGACTTAGTTACCAGGTATAAATAAAAACTAAAAATTAACGCTCGCTATGAATCAATCTAATGCTCTTTCTTTGCTCTTTCATGCATTGACTAGTCCCTCCAGTTCCTCTCTCGTATTCTGAGTCGTTCCTAGGACGATCAGTCTCGTTTCTATGGTAACAGCCGGGCCGGTAATTTTTCCGCAAAAATGGCCCGCAGTTCGATTCCCCGCAAAAGGGCAGAGCCTCGGTTATAGATACTAGTCTATATATTAAACCGAAAGTGCGTGCATTTGCATCCTTTTACAAAACGCTAGAAAAAATGGGCAGAAGAGTTACGTTAAAGCCAGCGCCGTTTCTTGGAGACGACACCACATTGACCCCAGATCAAAAAGCGTTGAAGAGGTTCTCCGTAGCCGGGAAAAACGCGGTCATTACTGGCGGTGGTGGTGGTTTAGGTCTCGAAGCCGCCTATGCATTGTTGGAGCACGGCCTCGATGGTGTGCTTCTCATCGACCTCGATCAGGGGCTGATCGATAAGGCACAGAAACAATTAAAAGCCCTTTATCCCGATCGTGTCATTGAGACCTTGTCAGTGGACGTCACTGACTATGTCCAAGTGGAGAAGAGTGTCGCGCATGCATCAAAGGTGCTCAAGTCTATCGATGTGCTTTTACCATTCGCTGGTATCTCCTCCGAAGGTTCCACACTTGACCCTGCCGATATTAAAGGGTGGAAGAAGATCATGGCTGTGAACGGCGACGGTGTTTTCTACGTGACAAAGGCATTCGGTGATTTTATGGCAAAGCAAGGTAAGGGCGGCTCTATTATTATGACCGCCTCTCTGGCCAGCCATGGTCACTCCCTTCCGACTCCAATCGCATACGGAGCCTCTAAAGCGGCAGTTCGCAGTATGAAAGCCAATTTTACAAAATATTACAAAAGAGATGGAATTAGAGTCAATTCTCTTTCGCCAGGGTTCTTTATGACCCCAATGACCGAGGGCCTCAAAGGAACTATCCTCGAAACGGATTTCCAAAAGAAGTCTTCAACTGGTAGATTTGGCGAACGAGGTGAGCTCGGTGGAGTCGTTGTCCTTCTCGCTTCAGACGCTGGAAACTTCATCTCAGGTGTCGATATTGTGATTGATGGAGGCTACCTTGCAAAGATTTAAAAAGTGGTCTTCTATATATATATAATTACCAATATTCTATAAATTATATATATTATTTGTCAATATCTCTTAGCCGTACATGTCTCAGTGTATTTGTACCCTCGGCCCGATGCGGCCGCACCTAGCCGTGCTTCCAAGCAAGGACCGAGCCGTAACTCTAACTTTGGGCATAGGTTTCATTATAGGCCACTGCGTCATTAACGAGCTGCAGACACTGGCAGGTGGATGCAGGCGCATCATGGGATGCGTGTGTTGCATACTTGCAAAACTGAAATGTTCACAGTGCGCCTGTCTGCACAGCCATATGCATATATACACAATGGGAATGCATAGCACATAGAGAACCAAAGATTGCGTATGATATGTCATACTTTTTTTTTTTTTCATGCCATAATATGCAGAATCATAAAGGTTAATCAATTATAAATTACATTGCTTCATTAGATAGTATCAATTGCTCCACGGTTTGTATCGTCGCACCAAGCCAGGAACGTCATCATCAACCCAATTTTGGAGCTTCTCCCGATCATTTGAAAACAAGAAACGAAGTCCAATTTTGGAATCCTCAATTTTAGTGGACTCACTTTTGGCCTCGGTCAACTCCATTTCCGACCACGACAGAGCCCCATTTCGAGTTATCAAGCTGTACGAACCGCCAGGTATTTCCTGAGCCTTTTCAACAAGCCGTTGGCATGAAAAATGCGGCAGCGTCACGGACAAGTTAAGAACCCATTCAAACACCTTTCTTCTGATCATCAACATGACATCCGATCGCGTCGCCATTGCACACGTCAAGATATCCAAATACCAATTGATATGCTTAATACCCTCCTCAGTAGATTCACAGATTGTTTTGAACAAGGGCAGGTAACGGTAGTTCAGTTCTGGACCCGATAACAGAAACCTTGTCACCTTTAGGAACATGAAATGCCCCGGGTTGGTAGCAACTGGCAACAGTAATGCCATGAGGGTGCAAATGCATGGAGGAATCTGTTCATCTTCATTCTTCAATAGTGATCCCTTCAATTTGCAAAGCAACAGCTTGACAGCATCTCTTTCCTTATAGTTGTTTTCCTTATCGCTCAACACTGCATCAATGATTGTCTGCGCAATGCCAGAGAATTTGCTGGACAAACAGCAAATAACAAAACTCAACCCCCATGTTTCCACAAACAACTTCATATCAACAGTTCCTTGTTCTCTAAAGATGTCTGGAATATTCACCATTGCCATCAGCAGAAACTCCATGTTGTAACATTGACGGTTACTGAATACTGTGTTAAACTCCGTGACAGCGTCCAGAATCCCATTCAACGTAGCTCCTTCGTCCATCATCTCAAAGATTGCACCGGGATTGTAATTTCGAACAGAATTTTTTATAGTTTGAACGTCCAGGGTAATTTCAATCCCATCTTTTGTTCGCATGAATAGTGGAGACAGCTCATAATCATCCACATTGTTGGTAGCACTGGGCGCTCTAAAAGTCCAGGTAAACACCTTTGAGGTCCATGAGACATTTCTCTGAGCTTCAATCCTCTTGACAATATCAAGTAAAATTGAATCAGACGGCGTGTTGGATCCTTGACATAACAACAAAATACCCTCTTGAATCGTCTCACTTGAGTTATTTTTCACATCGCCCACATACAACTTCCATAAAATAAGACTTACCATGTCATTGCATGCGGACTGAAGTTTTTCCTCTGAGAGTAAGATTTGAAGATGCTTAGTGTGTTCAATAGCTTTCCCCCCTGTGAATACCAGGATTGTCAAAAACTCCACAACTTCTGGAACATCCACCCATTTAATCCCAGTCTCAATTGTCGTGTTCAAAGATTTCGGTGAAATCAGTTTCCAAAGGTTAATCTCCCGCTCTCTCAATTCGTGACACATCACTGTCAAGAAGTGTACTGCACTGGACAACTGGCTAGCATCTTTGACGCCAGTGAAACATTTCGTAAGCCATAGAACACAGTTTCGTACCCATTCCTTCAATTCTGTATAACCACGGGCTAGCAAAACCCCTGCCACTCTCATTACATCCGGACTCACAATTGCATTACCCTCTAAACTCATGATCATTCCGACAATATTAGCAAAATCCTCTGCACTCAGAATTGAAGTGGCTCGAGACAAAATTGCAAACGAGTCTGAGTTCTTTTCGTTTAAAGCGGCCTTGACGCTTTGCAGGGGTGGAATATGTTCCCTGTTTCCATAACGTGCCAACGCAGCTTGGATTCTTGAATCTGGGTTTTCCAAGACATCAGCAACATTAACCATACCTCCACATTTGATTAAAACGCAGAGAAGGTCAACTTTGGAATTTTTAAGAAGTTCAGTCACCAACACGTTCCTTTCGCCTTCTGGGAGGTTTGAGGCATATGCCACAAAATTATCTTTCAGCAGCTGCTCTACCTCTACAGAGTCAAACTTGGATAGGCCTGGTATAATAGACTCCGATATAGCATGCCCATTTTCTGTAAAATATTCGATAGCCTTGGAATAAACACGTTCGTCCTCGGTACTTTTCATAAGGTTCGCCACGTTATCCAGAGGTAATAGCCAGAGCGCATCCCCGAGAACTGTCAAATTATCCATCTGACTCACACATTTCTGTAAATCTGTCAGATCTAACACGGCAACTTCGGAAAACTCTTTCAATCTCGCAAAAAATGTACCTGACAATACAGGTGTGAGGAAATCAGCAAAAAATTTCTTCTGGATAACAAAACGAACCAAGTTAATCGGTACTTTTGAAAGCAAATGCTCAACTATACTCCTGTTTTGCGGATTTTGAAGAATTCGGTATTTTGCAGCCTGAAGATCTAACACATTATCCATCCGTCTATTGTCTCGTTTAATCATATCATCACTACCATTCATCATAATATCCACAAAACTATCTTTAGCACTTGGATCATTAATTTCCTCGCCCAAACCAGCTTGCATTGCAAATGTATAGATGGCTGATTTACTTTCACCTGTGATAACTGCAACTTGCAAGAACCTTCGTAGCAACTTTCCAATATTTTCCTTGGGTCCTTTGACAAACTTCCACTGTTCCAATAACGTTACAATGAACGGACTCAACACTTCATTGGCTCCTCTATTCTTGATAACAGCAGCAAACTCGTCCACATATTTGTATGGTGCCCTCATACAGCGAGCGACTGATTCATCCACAAGTCCCCACAGCTTTTTCTGTTCTTCCTCGTCCATTTCAATGACTTCTAACAAATCAAGAGAGTGCACTAAAGCTAAGATTGGCGGAACAAATGTTTCCTGTTGGAAAAGCAAGGTTGGAGACGCTAAATCTGTTAACAACGAGGTGGTCTGCTCACTCAACGATCCGTTAATATTCCCCAGCCTCAGCATACTGGTGAACATTGAGTATTCACCTGACTTATTCCACCATTTACCGACTTTGCTCACTTTGCCTAGTACCTTGAGAGAAGATCTTGCCTGGATGAGGTCGAAACTACTCAGTCTTTCGGCGTTTTGTAAATTATCAATAACGTTGGTGGAACTGGTGAATGTTGAGGAGCTCAAGAAAAGATCAGGGAATAGCTCTGAGTATAGGGCCACGCCTTTCAACAGCGTCGTTTTTACGAGCTTATTTTCCTCCTTCAATGAACTGATTAATTTCGATAACACCGACAAATCTGGTAGTCGTGGTTCAATAAGTCCGAGTAATGATGAAGAGTCAAACATGTTCGAATTGTACCACTTTTTCACATTATCCAATTTAGTTAGGGAAGTAACAAGAACTTGACCTCCCAGGTAATTGACAAATGGACTGTTTGTGTCTTGAAAACATCTCGTAAATGATGCCTTGGTCACTGTGCACGGAAGAATACTCTCCACAACAACGTTATCTGGTGGGGCGTTACCAGTCAAGGTTTTATCTTGATCCACCGACGACGGAATGGGTAATGAGATTACCCTAGTATAGAATGCAACAAGCGCCATCCAAAAGGAGGAAAGTTTTGGATCGAACGAAATGGTAGTTGTGATGGCAGTGAAATATGGCGCAAATAATTCCGGGCACGTTTGGAGAATTTTAACTGCCAAATCTTGTTGAAGTAAGTCATCCCAGGGTTTTAACTGCCTTAGAATGGAAAAGACTGGTCTATTCTTAACTTGATCGGACGCGGATCCATGTGGCTCATACCATCCTTTCTCCGAAAATTTTATCCCATGAACAGGGTCTGTGCACAAAACCGTGAACAACCTCGATAGCTCTTCAGGTACCTTATCAGTTCTCGCGAATAGCTTGATTAATGAACCTGACAACCAATCGTTGAAAAAACTAATCTTCACTGATTTGGTGAAGGAAACGTCAGTCACAACCTTAGAATGAAGGGTTTTCAAAGTATGCACAATTAGATCCTCTTTATCAAAAGATATGTGTTTGAACCAATTGCTGATAATCTTTCGTTGCGAGATTAAATCCTTCCGAATGATAAATGAGGATCGGTCGATAAACGATAAATAAAAAGTGATAAAGCTTTTTCGCATTCCGTTGTCCGTTTCTCCTGTACTTGGCGCCATGATCTTTGGAAAAGCTTTGACTGAAAAATCCAATGCCTGAAACAAGTTCTCTATACATTCACCACGATGATAATTAGTCATTACAGTCAACAACCGTAATACTGGGTTGGTAATTGCTGGTCGACAGATGAAGAGACATCGATATATAACTTTTTGCTGATTTTCCAAGATATCTCTGATCAAAGCCGTACCATGATGAATCAAGTTTGCATTTTGATCGCACACATGCAAAAGCCAAGCAAGCTTAGAGGCAATTGTTCCTAGTCGTGATTGATTGCTGGTCTGTTTCGAATTGGTTAGATAGCGTGATATGACATTGGTTGTGTCGCACTTACTTGTGAATGATAAGACCATGTCTGAATGATTTGGGAAGCGAATCCTCGGTTTAAAAAGGTCTCCAAGTCTGTCAAATTGGACGTTTCTAAATATGCAGTGAGCTGCTCCAACTGCCCATCATCTAAATCCTCTCTTTTCCGTTTGGACATTATAGTTGTGTATTTTTTGATGAAACTGAAGATACGTCGGTCGGCAAAAGGATTTTGATTTTTTTTTTTTTTTTTTGAAAATGAAAAATTACTTAAAGACGTGCGGCTCACCGTTTTTGCTTAGACTGCAGCTGAGCTCAACTCTCGCAGATCAACAAACACAACACATTACCAATAGCTATGCCAGATGTATCTGATAAGGAGCAAGTGGAAAAGCTTGTTTCCAAGTTTCAGAATAGTCTGAATAATGAAAGGTCTGTGGATATCGATGAGATGACAAATCTGCTGTCAACATTGCCTCCGAAGAGATTAGCGGTGCGCGGACTCGCCATTATTAACCTGGTAATAGGATCGATGCGAACGGGATTGGGAGGGAAATCAATCATAGAACTAGAATTGGACCCCGCAATTGCAAATGGAGTTCCAGCATTTGATTCCGGAGATATTCGGACTGGTGATATCGTCAAAGTAAGCCAAGATAACAAGGGGAAAGCTGGTGCGATAGAATCGCCCTACATCGAGGGAGTTGTTGTTAAAAACACTTCCAACAATATTGCTGTAGCCGTGGAGGAAAAGTTTGAGAACACAGAGCTTCAGGGTAGGCTATGGATGGCCAAACTGGCAAATTCCGTGACGTATAAGCGAATGGACGATACACTGAATGGTTTAACTGAGATGGGTGAGAATCTGACAAAACTACAAAGGATTCTATTAGGACAGGAAACCCCTGAACTAGGTAGCAAGGATGATGTCAAGCTTTTTGATGAGTCATTGAACGATTCTCAGAAAGAAGCTGTCAAATTCAGTTTGGGAAGTGATGTATCTGTCATACATGGTCCTCCTGGAACAGGCAAAACGTATACTGTCATTGAAATTATACGGCAAATGGTTTCAGAGGGAAAGAGAATCCTGGTATGCGGCCCCTCAAATATTTCAGTAGATAACATCCTCGAGCGACTGCATACTCATATTAAAGGGGACAAATTGGTTCGAGTTGGCCATCCTGCCAGGTTATTACAATCCAATCTGATTCATTCATTAGACATTGTCAGCAAAACTAGTAACCAAGGCCAGGTCATTCGGGAAATCCGTGAGGAGATCGATGGCCATCTTAAAAAAGTGTCCAAGACTAAATCCGGCAGAGAAAGACGCGGCATATATGCAGAGGTGAAGGAATTGCGAAAAGAGTATCGACAAAGAGAAAGAAAAGTCCTTTCCAACATTATCCTGGATGCCCAAGTTGTTGTCTCTACTTTACATGGTAGCGGTTCGCGATGTATCAAGAATGCTCAGGTGGCCGCCGGCAGTAAACTATTTGATGCCATCATTATAGATGAGGTGAGCCAATCGTTGGAACCGCAGTGTTGGATTCCGTTAGTTACTTGTCCGTCAGTCCCAAAACTGATCATTGCTGGTGACAATAAACAGCTTCCTCCCACGATCAAGACCAAATCGGGCAAATTTAAAAAAGTTCTCGAGTCAACACTATTTGACAGGTTGGTTAAATTATATGGAGATAAGATCAAAAAATTGCTCAATGTGCAATATAGGATGAACACGGAGATTATGCAGTTTCCGTCAAAGGCCATGTACGGGAACAAGCTGTTGGCAGCGGACTCTGTTGCGAGCAGAAAGCTATTCTCAGACTTGGAAGGAGTGGATACCACGGACGAAACGGAGACGGCTGTTATGTGGCTGGACACACAAGGAGACGATTTCCCGGAAGCTGAAAGTGGGGAGGATGAGTTAGACACTAGTCGATTGAATCCCAACGAAGCAGGATTGGTCAAGTTGTACGTGGAAAAATTATTGTCTGCCGGTCTCCAGGAATCTGACATTGGGGTAATTACGCCATATAGCGCACAAACCATTCTAATTAAGAGCCTGTTGGATTCATATCCGAAAATTGAGGTTTCAACAGTCGACGGTTTTCAAGGACGAGAAAAGAATGCCATTGTCATGTCCCTTGTGCGAAGCAATGACAAACGAAATGTTGGGTTTTTGAGTGATGAGCGTCGATTGAACGTTGCAATTACCCGTCCACGTATGCACCTATGTGTCATTGGCAATATGGAATGTATTTCCAGTGATAGATTTTTGAAATCTTGGGTGGATTGGGCTGAGGAGAATGCACAATTAGACTACCCCGATGTCGGGGATGTTCTGTGAGTGCCTTCACTCTTTATTAATATATTATGACAGACGACAGCGCATGATGGTGTAGATAACAGTTGAGGCGTTCAACACATCTTTGCATTTACAAGTATTATACAAAATCTATTTATCCTTTTCTGGTAACCAGAACGTTAGCTCGGAGTTAGCGGTTGCATATAACATAGTCTTTGGACTAAATGCGGCCAAGGCTGGAGTTCCCTGGTCACAGTCAAGTTTGGCCATTGGATACAGTTTGCCATCTGCAAGAGCGTTCTCAGAGATATTTTTTGTATCCCAAATGCAGACTTTGTTATCCGCAGAACCACCGAAAATATATCTTCCGTCCACTGTGAAGCAAGCGTTGAGCACTTGAGACGCTCGTCTTGGGCCTAGTGGTACATGACCGACTAATCGTGCAATCTTACCGCCATGATATGCGTCAAATAAATAGTGGGCTCTCCCATCGGTAGATAACAAAATCATTTGCCCGTTGTTAGAAAAACTCAAGTTTAGCCATTTAACACCCGGGGCAGTATTTGCCCCGAATGATAGGAATGGTTCTTTATCGAACGAGGCCATTGAGTATAGCGAGATATTTTGTAGTCCTAAGGAGCCAATGGCGAAAACGACCGCGGCCGGATCAAATGCTATTAACGAGGGGGCTGGAGTATTGAGAATTCCCTGTGCGTTATTGGTCCGAAGGTCCCATAGTCGAACTGTGTCATCTCGTGAAGCAGAGAAAAATTGCTCATTGATAGGTGAAACTTCTAATGCATTCACCCGATCTTTGTGGCCTCTGAAATATCGAATGTACTGATTGTCGTGAAGGGAGAGGTATCTGATAGTGTCATCTTCCTTGGTGGAGGAATAGATACAATTCATCGAATGGTGAGTGAAACGTGCCAAGTCGCAACCGTATTTTTTACTATAGATCGTTTTCATGTGCTTTCCGAGTTTGGCATCGTACAGTTGGATTGATTCGTCTTCCGGCGACGCGGTTAAACAATAGCATCCAGTGTCGTCAAAATCCAGGGATGAAATTTCAGCCTGCGGCTTGTGATACCGGAGCGTTTTGGACGGTTTGAATGATTGCACCACCTCAGATGTTATTGGCACTGGCATTTGGCACTTGTGTTAGAAGCGTTTGCGCTAAATATCAGGTTTTTCGGGATGTTCTGCTTCCACCCTTGGAGGGAGCTGGAACTGAAATTTCATCCTCCCGACTTCGCAGTGTCACCCACCACACACAACAAAACAGCCCAAATTTACAGAAACGAATCTGATGAGATGTGTTCAATGTGAGTTTCAATTAAGACTCAGAGGGCTCGTCCGCTGGCCCTTTATTCTTCTCCAGCATGGAAAAAAAAGTAGAAACAGCACAGTGCTGAAATTTTTGACAGTCAAAGTTCGGCCGCGGTAACCCACCGTCATACTCGCTTCAGGCGTTTCGTCAGGGTCATAGAAACAGAGTCTCTCCGGTTTTCACGTTCTGGATCGCTATTATTTCATTGTGGCAACGTAAATAAAACAAAATGGGAACTGTACGTAAGCCATGAACTTCCGCACTTTGGCGTTATATGTGCCTACCGCAGTCGGCTAACACTCTCTAGCTCGGCAGATTAGTACACGTATCATTTGATTTGGTTCTTGTTTCGGCACTTATGGCTGGTGTCAAGAGATCCACTGGGTTGACGTAAGTGGGAGCTTTTTGTATGCTTTATTGTGCATACGGCTAACGAGATTACAGCTTGAAGACAAGAGATATCGAATCCAAGGACGCCAAGGGCTTTGTGGACCGATATCTTGATGTCGGCGAATGGGTCTTTGACACTTCGGTTGCATTCATGGGCAACTCTCCTTATTTTGAAAGAAAAAATTAATAAGCTAATAAATGGCCTACTCACGTTTCGTTGTAGATAGCAGCATTTTTCTGGCGATGATGTATATTATCTGGTAAAAGGTCTGAGAAGGTCAAACAGCCCAATGATTTATCCCCAGTTGGGTGAGTTGTGGGCCACTGGCACATCGAGCGTTCCCGTTCTGGAATTGGTATTCCCAAGGCCCACGAGTACTGATCAATGGCATGGGACAACATGTTACACGTGTAACTTCTGTGACGACCTCTGAAACTCAATTGAGTTGTGAATACTGAGCCAACCCTCTTCGCGGAGCGAAGCTCTGAGTGTGAGTCCGACGCTGAATGTATATTTCAATACGAAAGTTGTAAATAATGGTGACTGTTTTAATTATACTCTTTTACTAAACCAAAAGCCTAGCGCAAGTGGAGCTGCTAACAACTAGGATCTAGGACCACTGGGGGCACAATTTGCCCTGCGGGCGGCCATCTTTCCAGAAAAGAAGCAAAAGCACTGCCGAATCCCTCAGAGTTATCCTTTTTGCCTCTAGGGTCGCAACTTGCCCTGCGGGCAGCCCCCTTTTCTAGAAAAGAGGCAAAAGCACTAGCCAATTGCCTCGCAGATATACCTTTTTTGCGTCGTGGAGGAAAAAAAAAAAAAGAAGCCACCGGAGGCAGCAGGCCTAGGGTCATGAACCTCCAGAGGAGTGTATGCCGTACAGACAGCCTGCTTTTCTATAAAAGCAACAAAAGCACTGGAGGAGACTGTCGTCCGCGAAACTGTGCTATTTTTTTTTTCGTCAAAAGAAGCAAAAGCACTAGCCGGTAGCCTCGCAGAGCTACCTTTTTTTGCTTCTTTTTCTCCGAAAAAGAAGTCGCCGAAGGCAACCACCGCCCCTGAGACCAAGTTGCCTTGCGGAAGACCTTCAGGACCACCACCATCAAAAGCCAATCTCTGGGGATAGCGCATATGCATATGCACGTCGCTATGGATTTTAACCGTGCATGGATTCCCAGTTTGGAGTAAATAGCCGCCTCAAAAATACGAGTGGCTACAGCTGTAACATGCATATGCACAGCAGTGGGATTTGTTCCGCGATCCAGCGGACTACGGAACGCTATAATAAACCACGCTATAAGCGTACGGACACAAACCTTCTTCTGCTGATTTACACTGAGCGGAGCTTGTTTGGGCTTCCGGAGATTTCACCGGCCCACGTTTGTGGGGTTCGCAGTAGCGGGGTGGGGCCACTACCAGCTGATGCTCATGTGGATCCAGCCTTTTGTTCCCCGGACCCTATAGCCCTAGTCTCAGAGGCGGCACCGGCCCGCAGAGTCTGGAGCCTCCTCCTGATTAAGAACTGGGGTAGCGAGGCTGGCTTACCCCACAGTCGGAAATTCCACCGCTGTCGCCGCAGGCACAAAAATCTCCGGACGTCAGTCAGCCGTACTGGGTGTGTGGCGGCTGTATGGCCTTCTTTAAGCGTATACTGGCAGCTGTACTCTTACACGAACTTCAGCTGGAAGATGCGTAATTCTGGAACATGTCAATCATGTCGTGACTCGTGGAGAGAATGGATAATATCTCTTGCGACGTATAATGCAAGATAAGGAGGACGACAGTGCCGATCGCTGATGATGGCACGTAGTATGTTTGTAGCCAACCCGCCGACCGGCCAGCGGGCCCGTCTCCGTAAGACAACCAGATGGGTTCGAGGTGGGGAAGAGAACCGAAAAGTGGCATATAAAATGAAATGCTCATCTGTGTAAATCTCTTCAAAAATCATCACAGCCAGCTAGAAACGAAACACACAAAGACGTACAATGGGAGGCGTTACCCAAGTCGAGGAAATGGCTAAGGAGGGCCAGACAGTTATGGACGTCGTTCCGAAACTGGAAAAGCCATGGTTCCGATATGGCCATCTGCTGAAGCTCAATTTGCTGATGGTAGCTCCAATTCTCACACAGATCACGTCTGGATATGACGGCAGCATGATGAACGGTTTGCAAAGTATCGAGAGTTGGCAAGAATACTTCAACCACCCGACTGGGTCCCGTCTAGGAACCATGAGTAATGGTGTTATCATTGGTGGTCTTATTGTAGTTCCATTTTTGTCCTACATGATTGAATATTTGGGCAGGAAAAAGCCAATTATCATTGGTTCCTTGCTCATGATTCTCGGCGCCGGGTTACAGGCAGGTGCACGAAACTTCTCCATGTTCCTTGGTTCTAGAATCATCATCGGGATCGGAAACGGAATTGCAAGTTCTTCCGCAGCAGTCTATCTGGCCGAAACAGGTTACCCGACACATCGTCCAACCCTGACCAGTATTTACCAAGTTGGCTGGCCAATGGGTTCATTCACAGCGGCCCTAGTGACCTGGGGCCCGTACACTTCGGAAAGCTTGATCAAAAGTACTTGGTCGTGGCGTATTCCGTCCCTGCTTCAAGGATTTTTCCCCGCCATCGTCGTCATACTGATGCTTTTTGGTCCGGAATCCCCAAGATGGCTCATTTCCAAGGGCAAGCATGAAGAGGCATTGGACTTTTTCACCAAATACCAAGGTGCCGGCGACCCAAGTAGCGCTCTTGTGCAATACCAAATGGCCGAAATCACAGCTACCATTGAGGCAGAAAAAGTTCAAAAAATGTCGAGATGGATCGAATGGTTCAGCACAAAGGCAATGCTCCACCGTCTCTTTATTGTCCTCACCCTTCCAGTCTTCATTCAATTACTCGGGAACGCATTGATTTCCTACTACCTCCACATTCTGCTAAACTCTATCGGGATCGTTGACGCAAACACCCAACTCAAGCTCAACCTTGGTATCAACGCTTTCGGTCTAGCATGGGACTTGGTGTTTGCCAACCTGGTGTACAAGGTGCGACGTAAGCTCTTACTCTGCGGTGGGTGGATGACGTGTTGCCTGGTTTTCACGATCTTCACTATCCTCTCCGCAGTCAACGCCGAGAGAAACTTTGAGGATAAATCCCTTGCGTACGGCGCTGTTGTCATGATCTTCGCCTTCCAGGGTGTTTATCACATTGCGTCCCCAGTTGTGCCCACATATATTATGGAAATCGCCCCGTTCTCTCTCCGTGCGAAAGCAGCAGTTCTCCAATCGCTTGCCAGCGCCGGAATTTCTTTCTTCAACAATTACGTGAACCCTGTGGCAATGAAAGCTATTGACTGGAAATATTACATTGTCTATGACGTATGGATTGCCATCCAAAGCACAATTGTATTCTTCTTCTATCCGGAAACATATAAGATGGGTTTGGAGGAGATTGCCAAAGTATTTGGTGACGAGTTGGTCAGAGGTGACGACACTGCGGCAAAGGCTCACCAATTGAATATGCTCCCAGATGAAAAGGAAGAGACCACCATCCATATTGAAAAAGTTTGAAAAAAGAAGAAACTATCAAATAAGTTTTTTACGTAATATGTACAACTCATCCTTCGCAGTTTTTTTCCACACAAATATCGCACATTGTACATGTAATCATCGATGGAAGAAGGGAACAAGCTCTAACGATTCTATGCGTAGTAATCAGTTTAATTCTACTCTATTTTCTGAGTTTAGCGGGTACGTCCAACAGTTCTTATTCACTCACTATCTTCACCAAAGGCGGTTCTCCGCCGTTTGGCACGGCCCCTGAAACAAGATCTATGCACACCAATCAACGCGTCAAGGTCTTTATCAACCGACCTAACCCCTATTAGGGATCCATCGTTGGCATTATATGGAACCCTCTCATCTCTCTTATCAACAGAGTCAAGATCATAACTGTATTGTAGACCTAGATTCTCCAATTCTTTATTTTTGAAAACCTTGTCTGGTCTACTCTCAGGATTCTTTGGAGTTTTGTAGAAAGTGCTGTCGACAAATTGACTAATTTTGCGCACATGATAAGTGCCGAGGGAATGGTGGTCTAAGAATGTCTTCATTTCAAACACTGGTGACCGCTGCTTCCACATTTCTTTCAACCCGTCATTGTGGATTTCATTCAACTTCTCTCGTTCAATAAACCCGTCTGCGCGACCATCCAAGTTAGCAAGAGAATTTGCAATAATGACTTTTGCTGCCTCCTCAGTAACTGCCGTGCTGTCTGTATATACCTTGAAGTAGATAACTTCGCGAGCAAAGTCAACATCGTTGGCGGCGTAAAAATATGAGATTAGACGGTTAATGTCGTGTTTGATCAGGCCAACGTCTCCATGTCGCACAGCATGATCCATAACCAACATTGCTTCCATTTGCTCCAAGAATGAAATGTGCCTCTCCATTAGACCATTCTCCGAATCGCGTTTCCCGGGATAGACAATGGAATCGGCCAAGCTGGCGATAGCATTTCGATATCGACTGGATCATGTTTTTCAAAGCTCCAACTGTAACCCTCATGCATATGATGACCTATTTGACCTGTATTCCCGTTCCCGTCCAAAATTTGTTGCACTAAAGCCGCGACCCGAGACCGATAACTCCACTTGCAAAGCTCAAACGCATCGTCATAGTTATTCCCAGCATGATCAACGTTATTGTATCCCAAATATTCTGCTTGCTTGCTTAGTGCGGTACTTCGTGATCCTGTATAATGACATTGGAAAATCAAGTTTAACATCCGCTTTTTGACATGTGACAACCCGATTATAGGGAGAAGCCATCCTAGCCCGTCAAGAGGACTCATCCTCTTTGCATCTTCAGTCCGAAACTGTTCAGCCGTTCGTAGCAAGTCTGCAACTCTTTCGTCCCCAATGAAAAGGCGAGCATGATTTTTGGCAGTATCGTCATCCCATTTTAATTGTGATTCAATATCTTCAAGTTCGTGCACTGAACCTTCAACGGTAGATTCATCTACCATTGTGCTTTGGAGGGGATACACTTCAGACGGTTCTGGGGATAAGACATCTTCAACGGCCATTGTATATTTCTGCGGTGAAACTTTCTGCTCCAATTCAGGACACACTTTCAACAACGCATTGTAGATGAGCGACAGGCGTATTCTTTTTGCCAAATCAGACTGCATCACTTGTTTAAATGGTATGACCAACTCATCAACATTCAAACTTGAAACATCGCCAAGGGCGTGATCCGGTTGCCGCTTAAGTGACGCATACGTCAACCCTTCCATTGCGTTCATGTTCCGTCCGCGGACCATAACTGCCGTTGTTGGAGCATATGCCGTGCCATTAGACCCGGCTCCCTGGTGTTTAAACAAATGCTCACACCTTGTATACGCGCCAAAAAGTGCCGCATTGTGTCGTATCTGCTCCAATGCCTTGCGGCAAGAATTGTTCAGCTCCCTCCAAGCGAGTTGTACGGAACCGCTGCCGATACAAATTCCAAATCTATTCAGCAAATCCAGCTCTGTACTCCTCATACCCCTGGCGTATAAGTGTAGCCCAAGATACTTGGCAATTCGGTTTCCACTATTATTATGAAGCGAATAGCACATTATCATGCAAATACTTACCACCCTTAGTTTTGTCACCTTGGGTTCTTGCTGGCCCGTATAAAGGTTACACCTGAACAGGTCATGAATGAAAGCTGTAAAAGTAGGTGCAGATTGTGAAATAGCGTCATAAACCTCACTTAAACCTGACTCGGATGTTTCCGAGGGAGCAATTTGTTCCTCAGATTTGAAAACGCTGCAATGTCTTAGAGCTTGCAGTTCCTTTTTAATTGAAACCGATCCCAAGTTGAGTAAATGGCTTCTCGTCTCAGCACTTAATTTTTTAGCTGAGGTACCTAGGAAGTCACTATCCATTATAACTTGTGCTAGTTTTCGCTTGGTTTCTACACGACAGGTTTCGGACGCATGCTTTAGAATATCTTCATAGGTGATGTGATGGCTGTACATATAATCCGCTATAAGTGATATGTGTTCCTCCTTGCGGAGCCGTACCGGGTTAGGCCTGTGGTCATCTGCGTCATGAATGTGCAACCTGTACTTTCGTCCTGATGCATTAGAAATTTTCGGCATAGTACACGTAGAGCTAGTGGTGACTTCAATTCTCAGGGGTTTATGATGTCTCAGAGGGACTTCCGCGCATCGTAAACCGTTCGCGTGTTTCGAGCGTGCCTGATTTGTGAGGTAAAAGAACTGGACGTCCAGCCAGCATGACATTTGTGAATGTGTGTGTAGCTTATGGCCCCATCTGTTCTAAGTCGGTGCGCATGTTGATGCCATGGGTTTATCTCGGAAGGGTGGGTTAAAACAAATTTATAGCCGGTGAAGATCACTGTATGACGTTGAACGGCTCATTTAATGTGACAGATCTCGATCGAAAAACAAAAGTTGAGTTTTACCGAAAGACTCAAGCTCTGACCATACGAACACGTGTAGGGCTTATCACTCAATTCGCGACTCAGCAACTCTGGAGTGATAGTAATACTCTCCTCCGTGAAGAAAGAGTAGCTCTGCGGGGTAGTCTCGGTGGCTTTTGCTTCTTTTCTGGAAAGAATCCTACCCGCGGACGTACTCACCCCAGCTATCCCAGTGGTCCTAGAGATGGGGCGTTGTGCCTTGGCGACTTTTTTTTTCTCCGAAAAGAAACAAAAAAGGTAGCTCCGCTTCGCGGAGGGCTGAATTTTTACTTAGTTCCTGGAAGAGAAAGCCGCCGGCAGAATATACTAGCGGTTTCTTTTCACTAGTCTCGAGTGGCGTTCTACCGACCTCCAACATACAACAGAAATCATCTATTCCAAGTAATGTTGCTATATACAGGATTATTCGTACAGTTTTTTAGTCTTTTTTAATTAGATTCCTCTGGAACAAGAACGTCTTCCTTTTCCAAAAGCTCGGCTAATTCGCCATTCTCAGACATGGATCGGACGATATCGTGGCCACCGACGAATTCGCTCTTGACATACAATTGCGGGATGGTTGGCCACTCGCTGAATTCCTTGATACCTTGTCGAAGCTCATCATCTTCCAACACGTTGAAAGCGGCAAACTTCTTTGGATCGACGCCTTGGTATCCAAGCATTTGGATGGTGCTTCGAGAGAATCCGCACATTGGTTCCTGTGGAGTGCCCTTCATGAATAGAACCACTGGAGCTGAGTGGACAGCCTTGGTGATGGCTTCTCTAGTCTCAGTGGAGAGGAATCGTGCAAGGCTTGGCGTCTTGAAAAAGTGAGCTGGACGAGCCACGTTCTATGTCCTCGTTAGCATGCTGAAATGGCCTATATCCAAAGTCGCCACACTTACTCTCGCGGTGAATAAACCGGTTCTGAACATTTTCTTAAGTTACTAACTTATCGATCCGTCTGCAGAGTGCTTTTATTTTATTCTCCCTCCGATTATTAATCATATGACCGGCCCGGTTGGGACAACAACAAGTTTCCCCAAGTCATCGTGCGGCGCGGTCAGTCGAAACCGTCGCGACATGATTGGATGGGTTTTGGGGGGAGTGGATTGATGCATATGCTTATTCAGTCGTTCACGAGATTAAGATGAGAAGTTATTACCGGAGAGAGCGTACCTCCCCAGGGGTCGTACGATAGTAGATAAAGTAACGCGTCCAATATTATTGGTACACCCCTCGGGACTTGCGGACACAAACGTTGTTAAGTTGTATTATCCTATAAATCTCATAGGATTCTCGAACGATCTATGAAAAAAATGCAGACTCCGCCCCTCTCCTTGATCTTCTCGCTTTCATCATTTCCTCGTTACTCATGCATATAAGGTAAAGCGCGGAAGATAAACCACTATTGGCCAAATTGAGCAAGTAGATCCGGCAACAATACTTGCTTTACCCCCATTCTTGGGGCTGAGTTGTCCCATCAGACTAATTTGAAGTGAACTTAACCAAACTGCATCTATATATATATTTCCAGGAAAACTGTTCTCATGACAAATCTGCACCTCTCAACCCCGCTGCATTTGTAATAAGCACTAATTTGCCATGACAGTGGACAGCCGCGTGGTGGTGAAACATTTCATATCCTTAGACAGCGAGACGCATGGATCCTGCCGGACAAAGAGGCTGGCGTCAGCCTCACAGAGATGAGCTCATATCGTTTATCAGCTCACTTGCGGAGTGCGAGAGGCGGATGTGTGTCGCCACTATAGAATAATAACTGTACCAAAATCCACACTGAATTTGCCCGAGCAATAAAGAGAGACCAAAAAAAAAAAAAAAAAAAAAAAAAAAAAAAAAAAAAAAAAAAAAAAAAAACACTGCAAATAACTGTGGAACGTTCTATTTCGTTTGCGAGTTTATCCGGCAAAACACTGGCGACCCACATGATCCGGAACAGACTGTGGCTCTAACTCACAAATCGTTTCCGAAACCATATATAAAGTTGGCAATCCGACGTTGAGCAAAACGCTAATGGTGTTGCCTTCTCCCATATCCCTTTTGATACACGAATTTTGTTTTTTTACTTTTAAATGAAAGCACAGAGGATTAGAGAGATTGCGCGGCGGCCGCTGGTCCTAGCAACTCTGTTTACTGGAGCACTCTGCATTGCCTTCAATATAGCTTCTATTGCGGTCCATTCTGCATACACTCGAGGGAATGAGCTCTATGGCAGTCCTGTCGCCTCGGTGGTACTGGTGGTTATATCAATGGTATGGGTGTGTATCGACACCTATAGCCGCGGAAACGCCGGAGAGAAGCTGTTCAAGCGGCTGGGCTGGAGTGTGGCCATGACGCGGAAGGTGACGGCGGGAATTATCCTGATACTGGATATTTTCATCATCCTGCAGGCTGTAATCTCATTAGCTACGGACACCTCGGCGTTCCCGGTGTTTGACAAGAACAGAGGCACGATGATCCGGCACGAGACCATTGTGACGGTGATTGATGCATTCCAGTTTGTCGTGAACACGGTGTTTGTGCTGCTCATGTGCCAGATCATCTTTTGGCCAGTCTTTCGAGCCATCCGAACTACGTTCTGGACAGCCGGGTTGCTGCAGTTTATTGTGGGCATTTTTGTCATTGCCATTAATTACTTCGACAACCCGGTGACGAGTGATGACCCGAGAAAGCGAGCGTGGTTTTTATTCTTCCAGAATATTGGAGGATTGCATTTGGCGCTGGCGCTCTTGGGCGTGTCCTTTTGCACTGTCGTTGGAGAGAGGGAAAGGTTGAGCAAGACTGCATCTCGGACGACCACGTTTTATCTGGTGTTTGCCGTGGTTGTAGTTCTTTTGACCCTTGTGTATTTTGCACTGACATTGAGATTGCTCGCGGTTATAGATCCGTTACCGTTTCAGGAACGTGACCAGGCTGATGTGTTACATTCGAACCCGCCATTGGCTGCGGTGTCCATCTGTCTTGACATTGTCACGATATATGCCGCAGTTAAATTGCAAGAGAGACCGCCGTCAAAGCTAGCCGTGGAGACGATAGATCTTCGGAAACTCACCGCGGTCCAATCTGAAGCGTTCGCCAACCTCATTGATCGATACGGCAAATCGTATCCTGGTGCTCCATCTGGCCGAGAGGCAATCTCCCTAATGAAGGCATATTCGAGTACAGATGTGGAGGGTATGAATTGTGTCGTTTTGCGGGTGTACAAGCCGACCCAAAAGGAAAACACTAGTGTGATGAACTGGGCGATTTCAAAGTATATACCTCCAGAATCGTACGAGCAGATTCGGGCATGGCAGAATTTGGACAAGGAGAGTATCATGCCGGACAGTGGCGAGCTGGAAAAGGGTAAAGTGGCCGAATTGACGTCCCTATCAAGTGCGTCCACGTCCAATGACAACCCGCCATTGTCCAAAAACAAGCTCAAACGGATGCAAAAAAAGAAGGGGAAAAAGGGCATGAACAAGAGAGACAATGTGCCGTTCCCACTCCAGACGCCGAAGACGGCTGAGGAGCTTCAAGAGGAAGTGGACTTTAACAACAAGCTCATTTCAACCGAAGCGTTGATCCTACTAACCAAGATTGAAAAATATGACCTGACGGCTACACTCGAGGGGAAACTGGGACGGGTGATCCAACGGCTATGTGGCAAAAAATCCCGTTTCAAGTTGCTATGTGTCAGATTGGGCTTGTTAGGATTCCATTGGCCCTTTCGCCAGTCGACTTTTTATTGTGGACCATCGCGACGGCCTGTAGCCAGAAATGCAGCCATTTTGCTGGCGTTGACGGAATGGAACAGAAAGCTGCCCAAGGGAGAACGTTGTGTGATCCACTTAGACCCGAAATATGAACAGGATTCAGCAGAAAAGGCAATTTCGCCCAGTGGATGGCTGCCAGTGCATCTTCCACCATCCCACATCATCGACCTCCGACCGCACAAGGGCAAGACTATACAGGAATACCTCAAGGCGATAAAATACCGCAATCAAAGCGGCGCATTCAACTCTGCCGATGGCGAGACGGTCGAATCGACAGATTTTACCCAGGAAGAGTGCGCCAAGGTTATAGAGCTATGGAAAAATATTGCAGAGAAGCGGACCCAAGACGGCAACACGACGGTCCTGGCAACACCGGATGTGGATATGATCGAGACGTTGGGCCAATTCAACTCACCGCACAGTTATCGAACGCTCCTATTCCTCAAGGTAAACGGAGAGGTGATTGCATCATGTGTCCTGTTTAGACTGGGTGAAACAATTACATCGGACCTACAAGGTCTGGATCACGACAAGGCTCGGCAATACAAAGCGTACTTTGTGATGATGCAAAAGACGATAGAAATCGCCCTCAACGAGGGCATCTCCTTTGTAGACTTTGGGCCCACAACCAGCAGACCCAAGATGGACATTGGAGCTCGCAGCGTTCCGCTCAAAGGTGGGATGCACACCAAGAACACCGGCCTCAAGCTTGGCCTCCGGTTTGCCGCCAAGGGGGTCAAGGTTGACAACACTTCGTGACACTCGCCACTCTATATATATTTGTCAGCAGCATATAGATATTCGTTTTATCCGTCAGTACTCACCTGACCCGTTCAACTCTTGCTGCTAAGGCCAACACTCCCTCTCGGTTGCTTCGGTGACTAACCGGAGGTGTTACAAATCCAATCTGATAAGATCATCAGCCCTTCCCGAATAGGCAGCCCACGCGGGAATTCTCGGGCGGCACGGTGATCCGGATTTTTTTTTTTCAAACAAAAAGATCAGATTACATTCCAACAAAAGTATATAATACCAGACGCATCTGCGACTGCCACATTACGGGAACTTTTTTTGGCACAGTTAGAATAGTAATTTTTTTTTTTTGAGGCCACTAATTTTTTTTTTTTTCCTCCTTCCACAACAATGTCGCTTCCCATAGCACCCGGAAAGGGTGGCACAGCGACGAGCAAGCTCTATCCGCGACCGAACGAGCACAAGAACGGCCCCACTACGATAGTTACGTCCAAAGAGTGGAAGCTGCCACCTCGGCCCAAACCCGGTCGGAAGCCTGCGGCAGACGGTGCGAATAAGAAACGAGTCAGCAGCAATAGCAGCTCTGCGAAGAAGCAGCAGCAGCAGCAGCGTCCAAAGGACGAGAGTTCCATGAGCATAGACGAACTCCACATTGCATTGAAACAATCACGACAAGAGAACCAAAACCTCCTAAAGCATATCAAAGGCCTCGAGACCGAGCTCGAGGGGTATAGAAATAGCGCTCAGCAGCAACAACCACACACACCCATCGTCACCGAATCGTCGTCGGACTGTGGTCTCTGTGACACGGGTGGGAGCTGTGTGTGCGATCATCTCGGACTGAAGACGTCGAGCTGCGGGTCCAAGACGCTCACCACCACGACCGAGGTTGATCTCGGAGATTACGACTACTTCAAGCCGATAGAAGCTGTTCCGCTGCGGAAGCGACCCCGGCGAGATTCCGGAGACTCGAGCAGACTGCCGTCCAAGCCGCGGTTCAACAAGTTCAAACGGCTGGACGAGTCGCGTGAGTTCGACCTCACCCCACGCTTCACAAAGACCCCGACCAAATCCAGCATCACCCCCACTAATTCCGCTACTAACGACGACCACAACCATAATGACGACCTCTTTTTCGCCGAGTCGGCAAAATCCTCGGCCAATATTGATCCCTGCGGGTTCTGCTCCACCGACACGCCATGCCTCTGCGCCGAATCGGCAAAGCAGCAGCAGGAGGAGCAAGAACGCAAAAAAAAAGCATTTAGTCCCGGCTCATGCGGCCAATGCCAGGACGACCCGCTCTCGACTCTCTTCTGCGCCAGTCTCTCGTCCTCGGCAGCGCCGTTGACCAGTTCCACTGGCGCCACCGTCTCCTGCAACGAGGCCTACCAGACGCTGTCCCGCCACAAGCAGTTCACGAATACCAACATGGGCCAGATCGTGCAGGATCTAGAGTCCGACGGTCCGCGGGTCAACGTTGACAGCATATCCCGGACGCTCAAGAAGATGAGCTCGTGACTGGCTCACAGCCGCATACCTCCTGTACATAGTTAACTGTCCTTAATCCATTATATATATATATTTGTGCAACGAACGCGGCAATTGCCTCCGGCGGCTTCTTTTTTCTCCGAAAAGAAGCAAAAAAGGTAGCTCTGCGAGGCAATTGGCCAGTGCTTTTGCTTCTTTTCTAGAAAAGAAGGCCGCCCGCAGGGCACAATCACCCCCGGAGGGTTCTCAGTACTAGGGGAAGGTGGTTGCCTCCGGCGGCTTCTTTTTTTCTCCGGAAAAGCAAAAAAAGTAGCTCTGCGAGGCCAATTGTGTGTTTTCGCTTCTTTAATCTCTAGCGGATAGTTGAGCTCTTTTTTTTTACGAAGAGAGGCACTGGGCGGAGAGAAGAGAAAATCGCCAATAGAGCAGATAGTTCGCAGCAATGGGCCCATCACAGACCACAAGAGTCACTGTTCGAAGATGACGGCTATGAACGTGTGTGTAAAAGTGAGCAATGCGAAGACGCTCGGTAGCACGCTCCATCTGCATCTGTTGGACACTGGACCATACTGAGTAAGTTGGCCAGGAACTGTGGGATAGTACGCAATGAAGTCCTTGAGAAAGTTGACGGAGATAGCACAGACTCGGAAAAAGAAGAATGGAGGAGGAAGCGGCAGTAAGTGGAAACAGATTTTCCTTTATGCATACGCGGGCACGCATCAAAATAATCCCCCAAAATGGAATATTGATACTGCCGCCTTGCTCTCGCAAAAAACCGAAGTTCAAATGTTACCATACGTGATGTATGCCGCCTATTATATCTTTTAATGTGCGGGAGGCGGGATACGAACAGATGTATGGTCCAGTGGAAGAAAAAGAAGCAAAAAAGTAGCTCTGAGACGCAAATTGGCAGTGCTTTTGCTTCTTTTCTAGAAAAGAAGGCCGCCCGCAGGGCACACTCCCCCGGAGAGTCGTGTTTCCTCCGGTTCCTTTTTTAAGACACAAAGACAGTAGCTCTGCGGGGCCGAAAAGAAGCAAAAAAGCAGCTCTTCGGTGTCAACTGACTTTCTATACGGAGTAATGGAGAAGATATTTCATAAACTACACAGCTAAAACTTGGCCGTGGTGATGTTGACGCCTTCAATAGCGGCGTCATTGACAAACCACGCAATTGGCACGTTCAGGCGCACAGAAATGTTGTTGACCATAGCTGATGGGAGAGATGAGTTTGGAGTGAGGAAGATCTCCTTCAACACTGGGGCCTTTGCCGCACCTTCCGCCACAAACGCAATGTGCTTGGCAGCCTCCAGGACCGGGAACGTGATGGTGATTCGTCTTGGTGGTGGTTTTGGCGAGTCTTCAATTGGAGCAACGTATCTGGAGTTGTCTTGAAGGAGCTCGTGGCCGGGGAAGAGGGAGCAGGTGTGTCCGTCTGGACCGCAGCCCAACAGAATGAGGTCGAGGACAGCATCAGCACCGAGGTTCTCGGTCATTGTGCCCTCATAGTCAATTGCGCACTCCTCAGAGTCCTCTGCTGCCTTAGCCTCGTTGATGGTGTAAACCGTGGGCTTGTCTCCGGTCAGATGGTCAAGAAGCTCCTTCTTCAAGAGACCGTAGTTGGAGTCCTCGTGATCCAATGGAACTAACCGTTCATCAGAGAAATACACGTTCCACTTGGCCCATTGGACGTCGGAGCGGTCCTTGAGGCCGTTTCGAAGGGACTTGACTAACGACCCTCCTGAAACCGCAACATTGAACTTGTCATTCTTCTTGAGCGCTTCGTTCTGGACCTGCACAACATAGTCGCCCAGCGCCTTGGCCACGTCGGCCGATTCCTTGTATGCGTACACTTTTGCCATCGTTAGTTGTTCTCCAACAGTAGTGGTAATTGTGAAGAGGGCTCCAGGAGCAAACAACGCTGTCGACGTCGGTCGAGGCCGCCCGGTCGCCCACCGCCCCACTCGGCTATCGCATTAATCGTGCATATGCAATATGCACATGAGATCCAGCTTTGCCATTTTTGAGGGGGCCATATTGGTGGGATTGGAGGGAATGGCGTCGGGTGTCGGGTGGTTTCTTTTTCTCCTGAGCTGCCGAAGGCAATTGTGTCTTCAATGGTTATGGGGGGGGGGGGGGGGGGGGGTAGTGTAGCCTCCAGCGGCTTCTTTTTTTCTCCGAAAAAGAAGCAAAAAAAGGTAGCTCTGCGAGGCCGGATACTTTGGCCATTTTCTGGACAATAAGGCTGCCTAATTCAAACAGCCGATCTGGGCTCCCTCGGACCCTATTGAGGCGGGAAGCGTCTGGAACAGTCTGTGGAACGCTTTTGCTTCTTTTCTGGAAAAGAAGGCCGCCCGCAGGGCATACTTACCTGATAGCATCCGGGACCAATGCTATTGCTTCTTTTCTAGAAAAGATGGCCGTTTCCATATAAATTGAATTCTTGTACATATATATATACTTTTACTGCTCACCTTTAATGTTGAGGTCAGCAAAATCCTTGGCCACTTTTTTGATCGAACAGCCGGTGTACTTCTCCATGAGTCCGATTTCGTGCAACCACGTCTCGTGGCGATAGGACATTCGGACGTCTGGCACGTTGGTCTTGTCCATGCTGTTGCCCTCGGGGCCGGGGACTTGGTAGTTCTTGCCCAACCAGTGCTGCTTGATCTGGTCTTCAAACCCGGACTGGAGAACAGAGTTTCTGGCCAGCTCGCACATGTCCACGTTGGACAGTTTGAAAATTTGGGCGGCAACGGAATACTCCTCAATCAACGGCTCACGGGTGTAGGAGAATTGCAACGGGTCGTCGGAAGACAGAGAGACGTTCATGCCACGCTTAAAATAAGTGTAGAACGGATTCTTGTCGTAGGTCAGGAATAGGGCATTGTTACTCAACGGCGACATGGCAATGCCAATCTGGTCCAAATAGTACAAATACTGGATGAAGGGGACCTTTCTGAGGAGGATACCGTGGCTGATCCCCTGACAGCACAGGAAGGCGGACACCAAGTGCTCCGGATCACCGGCTTCACCGCAATGCGGTCTGAGCACAAATGTGTTGAAGCCCCGCTGCTTTCTCCACACGTTTACCGATGCAATGTTTGCATAGAGATAGTAAATGTAGTAGGAGTATGGCGGATTCTGCTTCATATTCCAGTGGTTTGGCGTAGGGAACTTGCGATGTTCTTGGCGATCTGGCTTGGATTCATCGTCGACAGAGTCGAACCCGACGATCCGCTGCAAGAAAACGTGAAGCTTTGGATGGGACGCTGGGTTCTGAGTGACTTCAAACAAAGGCTGAAAGACGTTCTTGACGATTTCGCCAAAGTTTTCAATGATCCCGGAGGACTTGTAGACATCGTACAATCGTGGGACTTGAACCAACCAACGCACGTTTGGAGAAATGAGCTTGTTATCCACCACCCACGCGGCAAGCTTGTCCCATTCGTTAATGTCGCGGCCGTAGATGGAGATTCTATACTCGGCCATTTGGTACTTGCTCTGTTCGAGATCCTCGACAACCTCCTTGGTGATTTCTGCAAGGTATCTACCCTTGATGTAGTTGTCGGTCTTGAGGAAGATTTCCCTCAATCGCGACTCGCCAATTGGGTTGTATTTGAGATTGAACTTGTCAAACCGGTGGAACGTGTCCTTGTGCGCGTGCATGTCTAAGGTGTCAATGGAGAGGTCGTATGCGGAGAGCTCTAAGGATTGGAACACTTCACTCAGTGTGAGTAGTTTTTGATCTCTGTAAATGACGACTTCATTGGGGGACTTTTTCATCTTGTACTTGATGAAACGCAGCAAGTGTTTCTGATTCATGCAGGCGGAATGGTGAATATGTGTGTCGACTTTTCTCACGTTGTAAAAGTCACGATGCGGAGTCGTCTTGGAGTCGGAAATTTCGTGATACTCATTCAACAGCGAATACAAGTTCCACTTGGCCTCAAGATATTCCAAACGTCTAAAGGCAAAGCTTTTGGATGGCCCTTCGGAGGAGATGCCAATAATCTCGTTCAGATCCATGTAGTAATTTTTGATCGTCGGGATAGGTGCAATCGGGAAACCCTTATCCTTGGCCTCTTCATCCTGATAAACCTGGAACACCCCATTCTCATCCATTTCAAACAATTGATCACTTGGACCCGGGATTTCGCATTCTTCAAGCTTAAAGTCGTCACCAATCTGCTTGCCCAATGGCCGCGGACGGGAACCCAACGCCCCATGAACTGGCACGTCCAACTCAAACTCCTTGCTATCCTTCCACGCGGGCTTTGGTGGAGGCGGATAGATCTTCCAATCGGGCTGGTTTTTGGGATTATCGGATTCACACTGGACAGAGACGGATTGATACGAGTGTCTTTTCTCGAGACATTTTTGCACTTTTTGATACATCGTCCGCAACTCATTCGTCACGTTGGGATCCTCATACTCTCCAGGACGTGAAAACGTGCCGTGAGTAGTCTGGTCGGCAAACGATTGCCCCGGAAGCGACACGCCAGCCTTATTGGCATCGTCACTCACGTTAATGTTGTGGCGAAAGGCCCCAATACCCACCCCGTTCGTGCTAGCGCTTGCGGAGGAGGCCCGTTTGGTCGCCTCACTGTCGAGATCCAGCAACGGCGGCGGCGGCCTGTTCATCTCCGCTTTGGACACTGGAGACGTCGCGGTGGAGCCCTGGAGCGCACGATACTTGGCCTCCATGTCCATGAGCGTCTTCTCATCCGCGTGAGAGTGGATTGACGCCAGCCCGCCACCGTACGAGCTGATGCTGGACGTCTCCATCGCCTCGTCAAACTCATCATCGTTGAACGTCATTGAAGGTCTGCGGTGGTATGCGTTCAGCTGCGGGTCGAGAATGGACGTGTCCTGGACGTGGCTGGAGCTGCGACGGCTGCTCCGTCTGCTCAACTCGCTGGCTCCGTCCGACATTGTTTTTGGTGTTTCTGTAGTAGGGCCAAGCGAGCGGAAGAGGGTCCGGTGATATAGCTTTTAATCCGATCGGGGCAGGTTGCGAGCAGCCGACGGAGACCGGTGGGCGGTTGGGCCCCATATTTAAGCGATCCGGCGGGAGTGCAGAGATGTGACGAGCTCAACGGACTGAAGAGTCACTGTTATGAGTAAATTAAGGCCGTAGGTGGTTTTTGGTCATAGGGGATGTGTGGTGCCTCCGGCGGCTTCTTTTTTTCTCCGAAAAAGAAGCGAAAAAAGGTAGCTCTGCGAGGCACTCGGACCCACTGTCGTAGCGGGGAAAGAAGTAGAAAGGGCAGTTTAGTCAGGCCAATTGGTCACGGAGAGCGTCAACACCCACGGGGTGAGTGGTTTTGCTTCTTTTCTAGAAAAGAGGGCCGCACGTGGGCATACTCGTTCGCCAGAGGCTAGCGGGTTGGTGTTTGCCTCGTCGGCGGCTCGTTTCTCTGAAAAGAAGCGAAAAGGTAGCTCCGCTCCGCGAAGAGTATGGTACGCCAGTGCTTTTGCTTCTTTTCTAGAAAAGAAGGCCACCCGCAGGGCCTACTCATCCGCCGGAGGCGTCTATCACTAGGGGGTTGGCTCCGAAAAGAAGTAAAAAAGATTGCTCCAACATTTCTACCATTGGGCGCTTCTTAGTCGGCGATTGTCTTAAAAAGAGGAATCAGCGCCCTCAGAGAAAGGTGGCAGTTGCAATGCGGGAATTGCAGTCTCTGGAAGTGGGTGATCCAGCGGTTTCATTTCCTCGAAAAGATGGTACGCATAGTTACGTTTTGTAGAAAATGAACATGTTATTGCATATAGCATTATTTTTCGCTATGATACGGCTCTAAACCGTCTTCTTCATCCGGAACATCGTGCTGACCGATTCGCTTAACCGTTCCGCTTCAAAGACTCCTGTATCTCGCCAGCTATCGCGACCTTGTTCCGACGTCATACCTTTTTTGGGAGTTGATGACGGGCTTAGACATTAGAGTCGACGTAACCCGCCCCGCACAACTTCATCATTTTTGAATTTTAATTTAATTTTCTAGCTATCGATGGAAAGCCGCACATTTTATAATTATTTTTTCATTTGCGCGACATGCGCGAGTGGGGCCTGATATGATTTATGAGGCTGCCCGGAGAGACAGGATGCCTTATCAAACGACGGAGACAGTTGTCGACAGTTAAAGTGAATTTAGCTTTGTCCAATTATAACCCCATTATAATACAGAATCAAGGAGGTAAAAGGATCATATTCTTGTTACCCTGTGTGTTTGTATGCATAGCTGTTTGAAACAAAATATTTTCGGTGCATATGCATCTGTTGCTATCAATTTCTGCATATTTGAGGCTCTTGTATGCCAATTCCATTTGAGGCTTTCGTATAACATATCACAGCGTCCCAGCTCATCCATTTGACATGACTGTACACACTCTACCTAACGGGAGTTCTTTCAACAGAACGCAACCTGCTACCTCGAGTCCTCCACGAGTCAAGCCATTAACGCCAGTAGGGTACAATCCAGATAAGGACACCTTCCAATCCCTTTCGCAGTCGGGTTGGAAGGTAATAACCTATAGTGGTCACCTGAAGAAACTTCGACAAGATATTGTTGCCAACATTAACGAGTCTGACTGTGATTTCGACATTACATTAGTTATTACAAATTGTGGCAGAGGTAGACAGTTCCGAGCTGTAGAAGACAGCCTGGAAAGTGCAGTTGAAAGACACGATTGGAGATACAAGACAGATTGTGACCCCAACTCTGGAATCATTAAACTTGTTCTGATGTCTGAACCTCACGAAAGAGCCTCTACGAAATTTGCTCAGAATTGTGTTTCACTCGCAAACAATTTAACTGGGGGAGAACTCGCATGCAATAATGGCACCACTATTCATGAACTCACCGGTCTAGCTGAGGATGATTTGCACGGTCAATTTGTTCTGGATAACGTGAGAAGGAAGAAAGCAGATGCAGCTATTGACCAGGAAACCTTGAACTATCTTGCCAGATTTGAAAGATCTCGAAGATTTCCCTGTTCAGTTTTAGAAGTTGGGTATTCACAAAGTATTCCTAAGCTTCGTGAGGACATAGAAGCCTATATGTGGGGTTCATATTTCTTGATGCATATGGGGGTCAGCATTGGAATATCCAAACGGGCTAAAAAAGTGGTAATCACTGTCTGGAACTGCTCTATCGAAAGGTTGGTAGAGGTTTTTGAACAGATGCACGGACCATGGAGGACACGAAGTGATAGTAGCCGTTACGAACATGTCATAGGAGTGTTACTTTTCAAGCTTTTGGTGGCCTTGCGACAAATCAATGATACAATCACGTTGATTGGGTTTGAATACGATGAAAATGTCGAAGAGACCCTTCATAACATTCACACCCTTCAAGATCAATTGAGCCAGGCACGTTATACCCCTGATCATCTTCGTGATTACAGTGATGAATATCTCACTCGTGATGAATTTCTTCGTTTTAAAATTTTTTCGAGAGACGGGGCCGGCGCAGCGCACCTGGAGCGAGATCACCTTCATCAAATATTCCGCAGGATTTTCCGGAAGCTTAAGGAAGACTCGGTTGTATTCTCAGACAACTTTCAAGGGTGGGTTGAGAGGCCGTTTCGTGCCATTGCAGAGGTTGAAGATCCGTTGCCAAGTTTTGAAACCATGGCTGAAGGATTATTTGCGTATGTCCATTCCTTCAAACATGATGACGTCAAAATTGTACTGGAATGCGTTGGTCACGATACAAGGACTCTGACTGCGTGCGAAGATCTAGAACGTGATATCAACATTAGCCCACACCGAGACCTGCCACTGCCTAAAGCCGGACTGACGTACTGGTCTGTGTCAAGTGCGCATGGTGTATCTGAGATGGTTAGCTATACCACATATAAATTGACCACCCTTGGGCGTTCGGTGATCTACGCAATCCCCGGCTAATCATTTTGACACAGTGGAAACTACAGAAACCACAGACAATCGATCTCAGGAGTCTGAGGAAGGTGGGCTATGAAGTTTGTCTGGTTTTATGTATGCATGTAGTCGTTGGCAACCGATGTTATTTATTTTTTTTCTGTCTCTGTGCGTATACATCAGGTTTTTGCTGAGCCCTTAACAAACGCGGTGGGATGATGCATACGGTTTTATATCGTGGTGAATTAAACTTGGACTAGAAGCGAGAGATAATGCTAATGCTTTTTAAGTAGACAGTAAGTTCGGCGTCCTAAAACTATCTGGGTTTCCGCTGAATGACAAAGACGTTACGCATTCGAAGGAAGTTCGACGATATTTCAACATTTATGTGATTGCAGGGTTGATTTGTACGGCTTGCTAACCGCCTATTATCATCAAAAGAACGAGCAATGCGCGCCAGTCCTCAGAATCCACATATGAGAACGGCAATTACAATGCTACAAAATTTTTGCAGTGTCTGAAAGTTGGAAGACCGGCGGATTCATTTCCCCGAAAGAAAGTGAACGCATAGTTAAGTATTGTTGAAGACGATCATAATATTGTATGTAGTAACGCTTTCTCTATGATAACACATGAAACATCTTCGCCAAACTTTGAAGCGTAGTAACGCTTTCTCTATGATAACACATAAACATCTTCGTCAAGCTCTGAAGCATTCAGAGCACTCTGCTGAACAATTTGCTTCAACACGTCCCCCGTCAAAGGCTCTTGTATCTCAATCGCGTTCTCCTAGAGAAGTAGTATGTTTCTGAAAGTTGATGATTCACTTAGCTATTAGAGTCTATTGTCTTTAGCGTAATCTGTCCCTCACAACTTTCTCATTTTGAATTTTAATTTAATTTTCTAGCTATCGATGGAAAGCCGCACATTTTATAATTATTTTTTCATTTGCGCGAGATGCGCGAGTGGGGCCTTATGATTTATGAGGCTGCCCGGAGAGACAGGATGCCTTATCAAACGACGGAGACAGTTGTCGACAGTTAAAGTGAATTTAGCTTTGTCCGATTATAACCCCATTATAATACAGAACCAAGGAGGTAAAAGGATCATATTCTTGTTACCCTGTGTGTTTACATAGCTGTTTGAAACAAAATATTTTCGGCGCATATGCATCTGTTGTGTGCTATCAATTTCTGCATATTTGAGGCTCTTCCATGCCAATTCCATTTGAGGCTTTTGTATAACATATCACAGCTTCCCAGCTCATCCATTTGACATGACTGTACACACTCTACTTAACGGCAGTTCTTTCAACAGAACGCAACCAGCTACCCCGAGTCCTCCACGAGTCAAGCCATTAACGCCAGTAGGGTACAATCCAGATAAGGACACCTTCCAATCCCTTTCGCAGCTGGGTTGGAAGGTAATAACCTATAGTGGTCGCCTGAAGAAACTTCGACAAGATATTGTTGCCAACATTAACGAGTCTGACTCTGATTTCGACATTACATTAGTTATTACAAATTGTGGCAGAGGTAGACAGTTCCGAGCTGTAGAAAACAGCCTGGAAAGCGCAGTTGAAAGACACGGTTGGAGATACAAGACAGATTGTGACCCCAACTCTGGAATCATTAAACTTGTTTTGATGTCTGAACCTCACGAAACAGCCTCATGGAAATTTGGGGCTCATTGTGTTTTAATTGCAAACGGTTTGACCCAAATAAAACTTGCCAAAAGTATGGGCACTACTGTTCATAAACTCACCGGTCTGGCTGAGGATGATTTGCACGGTCAATTTGTTCTGGATAACTTGAGAAGGAAGAAAGCAGATGCAGCTATTGACCAGGAAACCTTGCCATCTCTTACCAGATTTCAAAGATTTCGAAGATTCCCCTGTTCGGTTTTAGAAGTTGGGTATTCACAAAGTGTTCCTAAGCTTTGTGAGGACATAGAGGCATATATGTGGGGTTCATATTTCTTGATGCATATGGGGGTCAGCATCGGCATATCCAAACGGACTGAAAAAGTGGTAATCACTGTCTGGGACTGCTCTATTGAAAGGCTGATAGAGGTTTTTGAACAGATGCATGGACCATGGAGGACACGAAGTGATAGTAGCCGTTACGAACATGTCGTAGGAGTACTACTTTTCAAGCTTTTGGTGGCCTTGCGACAAATCAATGATACAATCACGTTGATTGGGTTAGAATCGACGAAGATATTGAAGAGACCCTTCATAACATTCACACCCTTCAAGATCAATTAGACCAGGCACGTTATACCCCTGATCACCTTCGTGATTACAGTGGTGAATATCTCCCTCGTGATGAATTTAGTTTTTTTAAAATGTTTTCGGGAGACGGAGCCGACACAGCCCGCTTGGAGCGAGATCACCTTCATCAAGTATTCCGAAGGGTTTTCCGGAAGCTTAAGGAAGACTCGGTTGTATTCTCAGATAACTTTCAAAGGTGGGTTGAGAGGCCGTTTCGTGCCATTGCAGAGGTTGAAGATCCGTTGCAGTGTTTTGAAACCATGGCTGAAGGATTATTTGCCTATGTCCATTCCTTCAAACATGGTGACGTCAAAATTGTACTGGAATGCGTTGGTCACGATACAAGAACTCTGACTAAGCTTGGTAATCCAGTACGTGATATCAACATTAGCCCACACCGAGACTTGCCACTACCCAAAGCCGGACTGACTTATTGGTCTGTGTCAAGTGCGCACGGTGTACCTGAGGTGGTTAGCTATACCACCGACGAATTGGCCTCTCTTGGGCGTTCAGTGATCCGTGCAATCCCCCGCTAATAATTTTGATACAGTGGAAACCAAAAGAGAATCGACCGCTGGTGCCTGGGGAATTTCGGCTATGAAAGCTGTCTAGTTTTATGTATGCATGTAGTCGGTGGCAATCCATGCTATTTATTTTATTTTTGCCTCTGTGCGTCTAATTCATAAAGGTTTGCTGAGCCCCCAACAAACGCGGTTGCACTATGCATACGTCTTTATATCGTGATGAATTAAACTTGAACTAGAAGCGAGAGATAATGCTAATGCTTTTTAAGTAGACAGTAAGTTCGGCGTCCTAAGCCTATCCGGGTTTCCGTTAAATGACAAAGATGTTACGCGCTCGGAGGAAGTTCGACGATATCTCAACATTTATGTGATTGCAGGGTTGATTTTCACGGCTTACTGACCGCCTATTATCATCAAAAGAACGAGCAATGCACGCCAGTCCTCAGAATCCACATATGAGAACGGCAATTACAATGCTGCAAAACTTTTGCAGCGTCTGAAAGTTGGAAGACGGGCGAATTCATTTCCCCGAAAGAAAGTGAACGCATAGTTAAGTATTGTTGAAGACGAACATAATATTGTATGTAGTAACGCTTTCTCTATGATAACACATAAGACATCTTCGTCAAACTTTGAAGCGTTCAGAGCTCTCTGCTGAACAATTTGCTTCAACACGTCCCCCGTCAAAGGCTCTTGTATCTCAATAGCGTTCTCTTAGAGAAGTAGTATGTTTCTGAAAGTTGATGATTCACTTAGCTATTAGAGTCTATCGTCTTTAGGCGTAATCTGCCCCTCACAACTTTCTCGTTTTGAATTTTAATTTAACTTAATTTCCTAGCTATCGATGAAGAGCCGCACATTTTTTTATAATTGTGCGACATGCGCGAGTGCAGCCTGATATGATTTATGAGGCTTTCCGGAGACAGGGTGCATTATCAAACGACGGAGACAGTTGTCGACAGTAATTGCAAATTTGGCTTCATTCGATGATAGACCCGTTATAATACAGAACCAAGAAGGTAAAAGAATCATATTTTTGTTATCGTGTTCATTTTATGCATGTGCAGCTCTTTTAGCTATGCATACTTGAAACGAAATATTTTCGACGTATATTCATAGTACCCATATCTGTTGTGTGCCACCAATTTCACCCATATTTGAGCTCTTGCATACCAACTCCATTTGGGGGCTTCCGTACAACATATTATAGTTTCCAACTCATCCATTTGTCATGAGTGTACACACCCAACCTAACGAAGGTTCTTCCGACAGGGCGCAGCCAGCTACCCCGAGTCCTCTACGAGTCAAGCCATTAACGCCAATCGGGTACAATCCAGATAAGGACACCTTCCAATCCCTTTCGCAATTGGGTTGGAAGGTAATAACCTATAGTGGTCGCCTGAAGAAACTTCGGCAAGATATTGTTGCCAACATTAACGAGTCTGACTCTGATTTCGACATTACATTAGTTATTACAAATTGTGGCAGAGGTAGACAGTTCCGAGCTGTAGAAAAAAGCCTGGAAAGTGCAGTTGAAAGACACGGTTGGAGATACAAGACAGATTGTGACCCCAACTCTGGAATCATTAAGCTTGTTTTGATGTCTGAACCTCACGAAACAGCCTCTTCGCAATGTGCTCATAATTGTGTTTCACTCGCAAAAAATTTAACTGGGGGGCGACTCGCATGCAATAATGGCACTACTATTCATGAACTCACCGGTCTAGCTGAGGACGATTTGCACGGTCAATTTGTTCTGGGTAACGTGAGAAGGAAGAAGGCAGATGCAGCTATTGACCAGGGAACCTTGAACTATCTTGCCAGATTTGAAAGATTTCGAAGATTTCCCTGTTCAGTTTTAGAAGTTGGGTATTCACAAAGTATTCCTAAGCTTTGTGAGGACATAGAGGCCTATATGTGGGGTTCATATTTCTTGATCCATATGGGGGTCAGCATTGGAATATCCAAACGGGCTAAAAAAGTGGTAATCACTGTCTGGGACTGCTCTATCGAAAGGCTGATAGAGGTTTTTGAACAGATGCACGGACCATGGAGGACACGAACTGATAGTAGCCGTTACGAACATGTCGTAGGAGTGCTACTTTTCAAGCTTTTGGTGGCCTTGCGACAAATCAATGATACAATCACGTTGATTGGGTTTGAATACGATGAAAATGTCGAAGAGACCCTTCATAACATTCACACCCTTCAAGATCAATTGAGCCAGGCACGTTATACCCCTGATCATCTTCGTGATTACAGTGATGAATATCTCACTCGTGATGAATTTCTTCGCTTTAAAATTTTTTCGAGAGACGGGGCCGGCGCAGCGCACCTGGAGCGAGATCACCTTCATCAAATATTCCGCAGGATTTTCCGGAAGCTTAAGGAAGACTCGGTTGTATTCTCAAACAACTTTCAAGGGTGGGTTGAGAGGCCATTTCGCGCAATTGCAGAGGTTGAAGATCCGTTGCCAAGTTTTGAAACCATGGGTGAAGGATTATTTGCGTATGTCCATTCCTTCAAACATGATGACGTCAAAATTGTAATGGAATGCGTTCATTACGATACAAGAACTCTGACTGAGTGCGATGATCTAGAACGTGATATCAACATTAGCCCACACCGAGACCTGCCACTACCCAAAGCCGGACTGACGTACTGGTCTGTGTCAAGTGCGCACGGTGTACCCGAGGTGGTTAGCTATACCACCGACGAATTGGCCTCTCTTGGGCGTTGGGTTATCGGGGCAATCCCCCCTAATTGACACAGTGGAAACCAACAGACAAGCGCTCTCTGGCGCCTGGGAAGGTCGGCTATGAAAGTTGCCTGGTTTTATGTATACATGTAGTCGTTGGCAACCTATGCTATTTATTTTATTTCTGTCTCTGTGGGTATACCTCATCAAGGTCTTACTGAGCACCTGACAAACGCGGTGGCACTATGCATACGGTTTTATATCGTGATGAATTAAACTTGGACTAGAAGCGAGAGATAATGCTAATGCTGTTTAAGTAGACGGTAAGTTCGGCGTCCTAAGCCTATCTGGTTTTCCGTTGAATGACAAAGATGTTACGCGACCGGAGCAAGTTCGACGATATCTCAACATTTATGTGATTGCAGAGTTGATCTGTACGGCTTGCTAGCCCCTATTATCATCAAAAGAAGGATCGGTGCGCGCCAGTCCTCAGAATCCTCAGATGAGGACGGCAATTACGATGCGACAAAGTTTTTGCAGTGTCTGAAAGTTGGTATTCCGGCGGCTTCATTTCCCCGAAAGAAGTGAACGCATAGTTAAGTATTGTTGAAGGCGATCATAATATTGTATGTAGTAACGCTTTCTCTATGATAACACATAAAAGATCTTCGTCAAACTCTGAAGCATTCAGAGCACTCTGCTGAACAATTTGCTTCAATACGTCCCCCGTCAAAGGCTCGTGTATCTCAATCGCGTTCTCCTAGAGAAGTAGTATGTTTTTGAAAGTTGATGATTCACTTAGCTATTAGAGTCTATTGTCTTTAGGTGTAGTCTGTCCCTCACAACTTTCTCGTTTTGAATTTTAATTTAATTTAATTTCCTAGCTATCTAATTATTTTTTTCATTTGTGCGAGATGCGCGAGTGCAGCCTGATATGATTTATGAGGCTTTCCGGTGCCTTATCAAACGACAGAGACAGTGGTCGACAGTTAAAGTGGATTTGGCTTCATCCGATTATAACCCGTTATAATACAGAACCAGGAAGGTGAAAGAATCATATTCTTGTTATCGTGTTTATTTTTACGCATGTGCATAGCTAGCTACTTGAAACGAAATATTTTCGACGTATATTCATAGTACGCATATCTGTTGTGTGCCATCAATTTCACCCATCTTTGAGCTCTTGCATACCAATTTTATTTGAGGCTTTTGTATATCACAGCTTCCCAGCTCATCCATTTGTCATGAGTGTACACACTCTACTTAACGGCAGTTCTTTCAACAGAACGCAACCAGCTACCCCGAGTCCTCCACGAGTCAAGCCATTAACGCCAGTAGGGTACAGTCCAGATAAGAACACCTTCCAATCCCTCTCGCAGGTGGGTTGGAAGATAATAACCTATAGTGGTCGCCTGAAGAAGCTTCGACAAGATATTGTTGCTAAAATTAACGAGTATGACTCTGATTTCGACATTAAAACATTAATTATTACAAATTGTGGCAGAGGTAGACAGTTCCGAGCTGTAGAAAACAACCTGGAAAGTGCAGTTGAAAGACACGGTCGAAGATACAAGACAGATTGTGACCCCAACTCTGGAATCATTAAGCTTGTTTTGATGTCTGAACCTCACGAAAGAGCGTCTACGAAATTTGCTCATAATTGTGTTTCACTCGCAAACAATTTAACGGGGGGGCGACTCGCATGCAATAATGGCACCAGTATTCATGAACTCACCGGTCTGGCTGAGGATGATTTGCACGGTCAATTTGTTCTGGATAACGTGAGAAGGAAGAAGGCAGATGCAGCTATTGACCAGGGAACCTTGAACTATCTTGCCAGATTTGAAAGATTTCGAAGATTTCCCTGTTCAGTTTTAGAAGTTGGGTATTCACAAAGTATTCCTAAGCTTCGTGAGGACATAGAAGCGTATATGTGGGGTTCATATTTCTTGATCCATATGGGGGTCAGCATTGGAATATCCAAACGGGCTAAAAAAGTGGTAATCACTGTCTGGGACTGCTCTATCGAAAGGCTGATAGAGGTTTTTGAACAGATGCACGGACCATGGAGGACACGAAGTGATAGTAGCCATTACGAACATGTCGTAGGAGTGTTACTTTTCAAGCTTTTGGTGGCCTTGCGACAAATCAATGATACAATCACGTTGATTGGGTTAGAATTCGACGAAAATATTGAAGAGACCCTTCATAACATTCACACCCTTCAAGATCAACTGGACCAGGCACGTTATACCCCTGATCACCTTCGTGATTACAGTGGTGAATATCTCCCTCGTGATGAATTTAGATTTTTTAAAATTTTTTCGAGAGACGGGGCCGGCGCAGCGCACCTGGAGCGAGATCACCTTCATCAAATATTCCGAAGGTTTTTCCGGAAGTTTAATGAAGACTCGGTTGTATTCTCAGATAACTTTCAAAGGTGGGTTGAGCGGCCGTTTCGCGCAATTGCAGAGGTTGAAGATCCGTTGCAATGTTTTGAAACCATGGCTGAAGGATTATTTGCGTATGTCCATTCCTTCAAACATGATGACGTCAAAATTGTAATGGAATGCGTTCATTACGATACAAGAACTCTGACTACGCGCAGAAATCCAGAAAGTGATATCAACATTAGCCCACACCGAGACCTGCCACTACCCAAAGCCGGACTGACTTATTGGTCTGTGTCAAGTGCGCACGGTGTACCCGAGGTGGTTAGCTATACCACCGACGAATTGGCCTATCTTGGGCGTTGGGTTATCGGGGCAATCCCCGGCTAATTATTTTGACACAGTGGAAACCAAAAGAGAATCGACCTCTAGTGTCTGAGGAATTTCGGCTATGAAAGTTGCCTGGTTTTATGTATGCATGTAGTCTTTGGGTCAACCCATGCTATTTATTTTATTTTTGTCTCTATGCGTATACATCAAAGGCTTTGCTGAGTCTCTAACAAACGCGATGGCACTACGTTTTTATATCGTGATGAGCTAAAACCTGCACTAGAAGCGAGAGGTAATGCTATCTAGGCTATATCTGGAATTCCGCTGAGTTACAAAGATGTTAATCGGAGGCAGTTCGACAACATCCCATCATTTATATCATTGGACCGGTCTGAATGATTTGCCAGTCGCGATTACCTTAGAAAGAAAAACCAGCTCCAGTCCTCAGAATGCTTAGATGAGCGCGATAATTACAATGCGGCAACTACAGCCCGTTGAGAGACCTGTTACTAGCGATTTTAGCTTCTTTAGTAGCATTGTCCAAAAGAAGCGATTTGTTCAGCTCTGCTAGATCCTTTACCAGTGCTTTTTCCTAGGTCAAGGGTGCGTGACGCCTCCGGCGGCTTCTTTTTTCTCCGAAAAGAAGCAAAAAAGGTAGCTCCGCTACGCGGAGAGTGTTAGTGCTAATCGCGTCGCTTCTTTGTCAAAATTGCCATTTTCGTCATACAAAATTACAGGGTTGCTTTTGCTTCATATTAGTCGTTCGTATCTATATAATCGTATTCGTTCAGACCCAGCCGCCAACGAGCTCGACCCATCTGCCCAGACACGAGCCGTCTTTTCCTTCGACCTCGGTCACGTCCCTGTCGCAGCGACAGCGACAGCCCACGCCATTGGTGACCTCCTCGTCAAAGTCGGCCCAATACTCGTCCTCCTCGCGCTGCTTCTTGTCGTTCTTGTCGCGAATGTAGGGCACATGTGGCCGCTGTCGCTGCGGCGCATTGGCCGGACAATGCTGGATGGTGGTGTGGCGATAGCCAATGTCGCGAAAGTAGTGCAACTGTTCGGGCTCGAGGAAGATGCCTGCGGCCAGCGAATGCACGGGTGCATCGCCCCATCGCTCGGCCCAGAACCCGCCGGACTTTTCGAGCTCGGTGAAGAAGTCGGCGTATTCCTTTGACCGGAAAAAGTCCAGTCGGGCGATTTCAAAATTCGACCAGAAGTGGCACATGTTGTACACCTCGCCGTACATGGCCTCGGGATGAATGAGGTTGTCCTCCTCGTCCCATTCGTCCCATTCGTAACTTAGCTTATCCCATCGCTGTTTGCGGTAATTGTCCTTGTCCAGGAATGCTTCGTCTGGGAGGGCCTCCTTGAGCTCGGCCTCTCGCTGCCGCTTTTCTTCCTCCTTGCGCTGCTTTTCGGCCAGCTTTTTGCGTCGTACCGAACCGGAGTCTCGGTTCTGCGTCTCTTGCTTCTCCAGCTCATCATCGCCAGGATGCTTGAGAAAGAGGTCCCACAATCCCGTGGACGTCATGTTCCGGGACCGCTTAAACTTGACCGTTTGACGGAACAGGTTCGGCACCGTCTCCACCAGCTCCTTGATGATGATCGTGAACCCGTACACCTTGTTGTTTTTCTGCATGTGGATGAACGGGTCATAAGTAATGTCGCAAAAATACTTGACCTCCGGCTCCACCCGCCAGTACCAATCATACTTCAGCAGCAGTGGGTGGTTGAAAAACTTGCCCGAGTAGAACCGACACATCTTATGATACGACTCCATGCTGCCATACATAATCGCCCGATCTCCCTGCTGGGCAATTGACTCGGCCACTTCCTCCTCGTCCACCCAGTCGGGGAAGTTCCAGTCCTTCTCGTCAATGGTGCCAAACTCCACCTTGGAGTCGGTGATGTTGCGGACCGCCTGCATGAAGGTCGAGTTGAATGGCTCGTCGTTCAAAAAGACATAAGGGTAGTTGAACCACCGGTTAAAATGGCGCTCGAGCGAGGAGATGGACTGAGTGACCCCTTCCACCTCCGAGTTCCGGGCCAAAACCACCAGAACCGCATTCGCCCGCGGCTGGTCTACTTGTGGCTCTGCGCACCCAATCACAAACGGCTTGTCAATGGCGCTAGAAATCTCCCGCACTTTGGGCACCTTGTTGTGGCCCACGTTGGGCAGAATCTTGCGGCCACTAAACACCTGCACCAGCACCACCACCGTCAGCACCACCAGCACTATCGGCACCACCAGCGCCATAAATAGAGGGGTCGTGATGTTGGGCGTGAGCCGTATCCGGATCCCCAGAAAGAACCTGATGTATCGCAAAATCGTGGAAACCAGGCGCAACGTGGACGACCTGTGGTGATGGTGGTCCGACTGGCTCTCAACCTTCTCGTCCTCGTACGGGTATATTATCCGCGACCCTAGCTGTCTGAACCACACTCGCATCGTGACACACACTTGCTTCTGATGCGGGTTTCTAAGCGAGCCGGAAGAACCTTATTCGTGTATATATACAGTTGCGTGCGGGTACCAAAGTTCACGCAAGCGCTGAGATCGCAGCAAATCTAGAATTAAAATGAACGATGAAGGACACGCTACAATAGCACACTATTACACCACGCCAAAAAAATATGCAGAGTGAGGAAAAAAAAAAAAAAAAAAAAAAATTTACGCGCCGCGAAGAAGATCAGTTTTTGTCCTCTTCGTCCTTTTGTTGTTGTGTGGGCGTCTTGTTAGCTGGTGTTGTAACTGAAAAATGCTGATCCTTCGGAGCTTCGGATGTCTAGTCCTGTTTATCCGACAGCCCCCAAGGCGCCAAGGGTGTGGCCCTCTGTGCTGGGGTGTGTTGCACTTGCTTCTGCCAAGGGTGTGAGGGAGCAACATTCCTCTCTGTACAGACCCAGAGACATTGCAAAACGTGCTGTACTAGACATACCTCTCCGAATCGAAGGATACGACGTTTTCCGCTCTTCAGTGTTGTCCTGCAACATTGGTACGACTATGAGTGTCGCTATAATACCGTATAGTTCTCAGCCCCTCACATCACAACACACTATCCCCTATCAACAAGCACCATAACTGTATTACTCCTATCTCTAACCTTATGTCGCATTATACTTCCACTTGATTACTCTATCCCACCCACGTGATTTGTGCGGCTCGCACAACTCCCAACGGTGCGTCGATCACGTCAATGACCGAGACAGCCACTACTGATCATCGCTCTGCCCTGCGGGCGACCTTCTTTTTCGGAGAAAAAAAGAAGCCGCCGGAGGCACTCTTCCGGGGTTCGAGAGTGCCCTGCGGGCAGCCTTCTTTTCTAGAAAAGAAGCAAAAGCAGTGGCCAGTGGTTTCACAGAATAACCCTTTTCCTTCTTTCAAACTGTCGAAACAACCGTAACTTCCTAGAGTGAATGGAGGCAGTTGTCGCCTCGCAGAGCTACCTTTTTTTGCTTCCTTTTCGGAGAAAAAAAGAAGCCGCCGGACTGCCGGAGCCCACAGCAGAGACGCCATAACGCTTCACCTCTTCCGCTTGCTGGAAGCGCGGATGAGAGCGAGATCCTGTAACGCGTCGTCTGCCTTGAGCACAGTCACACCTTGGAAGGAGCGTGAGGTGTGTCTGGTCGTGGGAGCGTCGCGCTCCTTTGCAAACAGCACGCCCTCGAGCCCCCGATCGCTCAGACCCTCAATGTCGCTTGGACCAGCAGTAGACTTGTTGCCCGTGCCATTGCCCGTGATATTGCCTCTACCGCCACGTCGCTTAGCAGTGGTAGCGCTGCCGGTCTCCGCCCCAGAGAGGCCAGAGAGCTCGTCGTGGGTCTCGCCGCCGGCCCGTCTGCGGGTCGTTCGACGGTCGAGCCCGGGTGATCCTGGCGCCAACAGCGAGTTGACGGCTCCATTGCCATTGCCGTGGTCTAGGAAGACCGAGTGGTCGTTGGCAATGTCTAACAGAGCCTTATCCTCACGGAGCTTCTTGCGCTGGGCCTCCAGCCGACTGACGAGTCGATCCCGCACCAGCTGCAGCATCTGGTTGTATTCCTGTTCTGCCTGCGTCACCTCCTTGTCGTACTCCACCTGCGTGCGCTCGATCTGGTACTGCTCCCACAGCTGCAGCCGGGCCATCTCGTAGTCCCGCGTCTCTTCAATGTCCGCCACCTCCTCCAGAAACTCGCTGTTCACGCCGCCATGCAGCGATGACAGCGTCGTCTGCAGTCCGTGGAGCATGTCCCGGTACTGCAGGTCCCGCTCCGCCTCAAACGTGTCTTCCAGCTGGCTCAGTCGGTTTGCAATCGTCTGCTTTCTTCGGTCCCGCTTCCCGGCCGCCGTGTTGGCCGGCGCCATCTGCTGTTGCTGTTGTTGCGGCGGCTGCTGCTGCTGCTGCTCGCCCATCCCCTGATAGTAGTACGCCTGCTGCTGCGTCTGTGCGTAGTAGTCGTCCATCTCCTCTCGTAGCGTGTGCCTGGTGGTGGTCCAGCTTTCCCGCGCTCCTCCCAAGAAAAATAAAATGCCCTCCCGCCAGTCGGGCTCTCGGCGTCCCGTTTCCGGTCACGTGAGTGATTTTGAGCCGCATCTCCGCACATCCCCGCAAGTAGTCACGCGTTGGAGGGGAGGGGGTTGATGATTGCCTCCGGCGGCTTCTTTTTTTCTCCGAAAAAGAAGCAAAAAAAGGTAGCTCTGCGAGGCGCAGAACGCTTTTGCTTCTTTTCTGGAAAAGAAGGCCGCCCGCAGGGCATACACATCCGCCGGAGGGTTGATTTGCCTCCGGCGGCTTCTTTTTTTCTCCGAAAAAGAAGCAAAAAAAGGTAGCTCTGCGAGGCGCCAGTGCTTTTGCTTCTTTTCTAGAAAAGAAGGCCGCCCGCAGGGCATACACATCCGCCGGCGGCTTCAGATAGCACTGCGAGGCACCAGAGCAGAGGGCGGGATCTCCGACGTGCGCTGGAGAGAACAATCTCACGATCAACAGTGTAGACGATAGCTGGATTATTAGTGACGACGAGGAGGATACACTTACATGGCTGTGGACCCAGTCGATTAGGGAGCGATGCGAGCCGACGATCATCCATCGCAAGCGCACAGGGACAAGAAATTGGTGTCCGAAGACGGCTGCGGCTGTGTATGCACAAGGTCAGAACGATCAGGCGGCTCTCATCGCTAACGACAGCAGCACTTCTCCCACTGATCCTGGGCGCTGCAACGTACTAAGAAAAGTGTCCGAAGACTGCGCGGTAGTGTGTGCAGGGGAGCCCGTGAGGATCAGCTGAGAGACGTGCCACCGTCTCTGGGGAAAGAAAAAAAAAAAAAGAAAAAGGGAAAAAGAGTGGGAATCGGGCCCTTTTTATATTCAATATTAGACGCCGACCTGCACCCAAAATAATACTACCCAAAAACGGACCCCTCCCCGTACTGTGCGGCTCCCGCCAGACTTTCTCTGGCAGCTCACAGCTCAACACGACCAGTGTATGCTTATCTCTGACTGAGTCTAGCGGTCGCTTCCATCTCAAAAAAAGCGGCCAGAAAAAAAAGCCTGGATCCAATCCGCAGGGAGCACTGCGATGTGCCGGTGCTTTTGCTTCTTTTCTAGAAAAGAAGGCCGCCGCAGGGCACACTCAACCCCCGGAGGGTTGTAAGTCCTGGGGGAGGATAGTGCCTCCGGCGGCTTCTTTTTTTCTCCGAAAAAGAAGCAAAAAAAGGTAGCTCCGCTGCGCGGAGAGCTCCTACTGCGCCGTCGACCAGTGCTTTTGCTTCTTTTCTAGAAAAGAAGGCCGCCCGCAGGGCACTCTCAACCCCCGGAGGGTTCTAGGCCTTGGGGGAGAGTGTGCCTCCGGCGGCTTCTTTTTTTCTCCGAAAAAGAAGCAAAAAAAGGTAGCTCCGCTGCGCGGAGAGCCCAGATGCTCCATTGACTGGTGCTTCTGCTTCTTTTCTGGAAAAGAAGGGCCGAACCGCAGACGTACCACGGCCTCGGCGCGAAGGGCATCGTTTCTAGAAGAGGGCCCCTTAATGACAGATAACGCGGACGGCGATCGGCTCCATGTGACAGCATCCTCGAGCCGTGCGCAGCCTCACAGAGCACAGCTCTGGCCGGAGAATGCCATGTCGCCGCACGACCCAGCTCACCCTAATCTGCCGGGATCGAGGACATCCATGTCGTCGTGTGCGCCGTTGAGATCCTTGAACAATGACGGCCGCGACGCCTGAAACAGTGGAGGGTCAGCTTTTTCAGGGGTCGTTACGCGCACAATACGCGCGCGCCGCACGAAGTGGGACTACTGCTGCTGCTTTCAGCGACCATTACCGTTCTGGGAATATTATTGGAACCTGTCTGCGGAGGAGGAGGTCGGGGGGCCGAAATAATATCAGACACACTTCCAAAGTAAGGGATGTGATTAGGTCGTCGACTCTCTCTCTCTCTTCGGCCCACACCGTATCATCAAACATCCTCTGCATGGCTGGAATCCACGCTGCATGCGGACGCACCAACAATGTAACAGCATATAAACAAGCAGCAGCACGGCCATGCCGCATTCCGCTAGGAACGTTGGGCGCTCCCTACAACCATGCCTCAGCGCCCCTTGGATCGGCGTAGGGGTTGCCGTTTGCAGCAGGTCGGGCTGCCGATCGCTGCATATAATGGGTTTCATAATTGCTTTTGCGGCAGCTTCGCAGCACGCTCCCTCCAGGACCCGGAGGGTATATAATGGGTGGGATTTCTTCGCGATGCAGCGTATTTTTTGTGGCGACTTTTTTTCTCCTTCCCTCATTTTATTATTATTATTACTATTTTTTTTTTTTTTTCCCATATTTTTTGGCCTCCACTCCACGTCCCCGTATTCGCACTCCTCCTTTGTCCGTCTCTCCGATCGATTAGCCTGCCTCCCCTCCATCTGACACCCCAAAGTTTCGAATTTCGCGCGCGCACTTTTTTTTTTGCTTTTGTTCCCGCAGCGTATAAAAAAGCGATGCTGTCGTCCCCGAGACCCACAAAACCGCTCCCGGAGATACCCAGCACCACCACCACAAGGTACAAGAAGAAGCTCCCTCCGCCGCCGCTGCGACACATCCACCACCAACACCACCCCTCGCTGCTGCCCGTGCCCCCCAAGAGCCCCAGCCGCATCGAACGCAACTACCACCACCACCTGCGACTCCAGGAAGAAGAAGAAGAGCTCATCAAGCACCATCGGTTTGGAATCATGATGATGATGAACGAGTCCAAGGCCTCCAGTCTCAACGTGGACGACGCCGTCCAGTCCTTCATCAACGAGGATCTGGCCATTCTCGACAGCTTTGGCAACACCCAAGGGCTGCGTGCTGCACCCCACTTCTCGTCCAGCTCCACAAACTGCACCACGTCGTCCCCGGAGCTCGACTCGTCCCTGACCCCGACGTCCTCCCTCAACACCGACACTAACACCGCTAACACGTCCCCTGCATCCTCACTCGAGTCGCCCAAGCTCAAAAAGTACCCCTCCATCGCTGGTCGACTGAGGTCCCACTTCAAGCGCTCGCCGTCGTCCTCCATCAATCATCCGCCGCTCCCACAGCAGCCACAGTCCGCAAAGCCCGCACAGACGCCCTCGATCCGTATGACCTTCGGCACCGAAGAAAAGTAACTATTTATATTCCTGTAGCATAAATCGAATCGCATATCTCATGGGTTGGCCACGGCCGCCGGAGGGTTCGTGGTCCTGGGGGGAGGAGAGTGCCTCCGGCGGCTTCTTTTTTTCTCCGAAAAAGAAGCAAAAAAAGGTAGCTCTGCGAGGCCAGTGCTTTTGCTTCTTTTCTAGAAAAGAGGGCCGCCCGCAGGGCACACCACGCCGCCGGAGAGTTCTAGATCCTAGGGGGGGAGTGTGCCTCCGAAAAAGAAGCAAAAAAAGGTAGCTCCGCAAAGAGACTCCTCCAGATGGTTCGAGGATTTTGAGAAGGGGGCTCGAAACGTAACAGCGTGGTCTGAGCCTAAATTAAGCGGAATTGGGCAAATGTCGCAGAAAGCGCTGAGACATGCAGAGATAAGACTGTATTCGGCGAGTTTTTGTGAAAAATGTTGTTGGAAGAAGGTGTTTGTCTGAGACTCCTTTTAGTTGCACAAGAAGCATAATGGGAGTTTGGAGGTGGGCACCTTTGGCCTCCTTCGGGAGGCATTGTTCCATAGATCCAGAGGTTTGGCCCTGAGATCAGCCGTTTAGGTTCAGGTTAAGCTTGGCTTAGAGCTTAATTTAGGTTGTGGTGCGACACCAGGTGCTGAGACTCATTAATTATTAATTTACGGGAATGTGGATATGCATAAAGTGCTTTTTCTTTTATTGTGAAGGGTATGGTCGTTGGCACATTGGGTATGTGTCATTTGTTGATGCTAAAGATAGCTGGTTCTAGGCTAAACCATGTTCTGCTATTTGCTGGAAAAGACGGCCATCGGCAATTTGTTTTTCAGTGCTTTTGGTTATTTTTAAAAAGAAGGTTTTCCTCGGGTAGACGCACCTGCCTCAGAAAGTGTTTAGAGCCCGGTCAGTTCCAGTGCTTTTGCTTCTTTTCTAGAAAAGAAGGCTGCCCGCAGGGCATACACAGCCTCCGGAGGGTTCTAGCTCTGCGGGGTACCCGCCAGTGCTTTTGCTTCTTTTCTAGAAAAGAAGGCCGCCCGCAGGGCACACTCACCGCAGTTGGCCCGAGGCCGTCGACCTTGTCGATCTCAAAGAGCCAAGACAGTCAAGCCTAGAATGAACACGGTTGCGGCGTGACCATTGACCTTTGGGGCAACATTGCCCTCCTCGTTCTGGCTCTGATGGCCTATCAAAAAGGTTAACCTCTATCATTAAACTATAAGTGGGGAGAAGAACGTTTACTTACGGTCCTTCGGGGAACTTTCCTTGCCTGTCGTGTCCTGCCTGCTGGTCGTTTCGTTCTGGCCGGCAGGCGACTTATTGCAGGTGGTGTTGGCAGGCGGGAGCTTGTTCTTAGTGCTGCTGAACCAGCCCTCGACAGACTTGTTGTTGTATAGGTTGTCCGTGTCCACCTTGACGTTCTTGTAGCCCGTCTTGTTGGCGACCACTTCAAACACGTTGGCCCCGCAATCGTAGCGGCCGAGAGACTTGAGGTCCCAGTTGTTCTGCACAGTGGAGATGAGAGAGTAGTGGTCGTAGAACGTGTCGTCCTCGGTGCCCTTGAGGTCTTCGGGAATGTCGCCCAGCAGGATGGCCAGAACGTTGTTCTTTTCCTCGTACGTCTCGTTCTCGTCAAAGGTGAGGACCACGAGGGTGCGGTTGGTGAAATAGTCGTTCTTCAAGAGAGGGTTCAAAAAATTGTACGACCAGGTGCCGGCGACCTTGATGGTGGTGTCGTGGCCATCGTTGGTCATGTTGGGCGTGATGAAGCTCCATTGCGGCAACCGCTCGTTCTTGACGTCATTGTCAAAGTCGGTAAAATTCTTGATCTTGGACAGTCGCTCCTGCGAGTCGGTGACAGAGTCAAACAACACCAACGGGTTGTGCTTTCTCACATAGTCGTTGGCAAATGTTTTTTGGTTTGAAAAGTTGAACCCTTCAAACCCGGGATATGGGGAATGCTCCTGATACTCTCCCCACGAGATTTTCTTTTCATCCAGCAGGTCGGCGATTGTGGCAACCTCCTTGGGCATGGTGACAAACTCGTCGTGATCTAAGCCAAAATAATCGCCGGCCACAGATGCAAGGTAGTTTGGCTGCGATGGATGGGTCAGGGCCCAGTAGTTGGTCAAGGTGATGCCTTGCTTCTTGAGCTTTTTGAGATGTTCTTCACCATAGGCCTTGTCAAAGTCTGTGTTTTCGAGCCAAACGTTGTAAAACCGGTCAAAGACCTTACCAGGCACATAGCTCGACTGGGGCTCGTAGTCATATGGCTGCGCCGTCGCCTGGGCCTTGTAAATGTCGGTCAGATCAGGCTCAATGGTCTTGAACTCCCTTTCGTCGTCATCGTCGCCGGCAAAGGCGAGATTAATCGCAATAGCCAAAATGACGCCCGCGGTGATGAGCTTCATTATTCTGTGTTAGATTGCAGGATAATAATAATAAAATGAAGATGCGCCATCGGCTTTTTATATCTCCTGAACTGTTTAGCGGCCGCCAAGCGCACGAACCAATCAAACGGATCAAATTACCAACCACACCGTGCCAAACTAGGCACATGTTTCATGTCTTTGCTCAACTTTGCCTGTCAACCCTTATCTTCCCCACGTGCCGGAGAACGCCCGACGATCAGTCCACGGTAGGATTTCCGGGAAAAAACGTTGCCACAACTCGTGGTCTCCTGGTTCGGCTAGTGCCGTCTGAACATGGCCTAATTGCGTGTTTTGTGCACGTTTGGCGGTCTCTGGATTGGACGGGTTGATGTGCATGGCTGGTTGTGGGTGGGGTTGAGCGATATGTGCCTTTACGTTTGGGAAACGATGTGTCGTTTCGGTTATACGGGCAATTGGGTAGTGTGGGTACGGAGACGGAGGTGATGAGATTGCCTTGGCAGGGTCCAGCGGTAGGATGGTCCTTTTCCTCCTCTTCTTTTTTTTTTTTTTTTAGTCCACCCTCTTGTGCTTAATTTGTTGCTTGAAATGTCGGCTGTTGTGATGGAGGCTGTGCTAATGTCTCAGTTGGGAATAAGGCTTTTTGGTAGGCCCACAAACTGTGGTTTGGCGTAGTGAGAGAGAGAGTAATTAGAAAGCAATGACCTCGCTGTGTCGATTAGGTGTGTTCCAATGGAATTCATATGATTACTTTCGTACTGCCGTTTTGGACTTCAGTCCAAACTGTGAAACAGCCTACCCCACATCGCGGTCGATCGACATCTCCACTGAGAGCACGGAGATGTTCCCTAAAGGCTTGTTTTGATCAAAGCTGCACGATTATCGTAAGGGTCCATACCAGCCAATGGTGATAGCGACAGAATAAGGTAGCACTATGACCATTGCCCAGTGCTTTTGCCTCTTTTCTAGAAAAGAAGGCCGCCCGCAGGGCATACTCATCCGCTGAGGCTTCTGGGCCATAGGGGTCTGTGGTCGCCTCCGGCGGCTTCTTTTTTTCTCCGAAAAAGAAGCAAAAAAAGGTAGCTCTGCGAGGCCATTGGCCAATGTTTTGCGTCTTTCCACGAAAAGAACATCACAGAATTTTCGTTTCGGTGCGTGCAGTAACACTTACTTTGAATGGGTTATGTAGGTAACTCCTTCTTTCTTTCCCGGAAAGAAAGGACGCCCGCAGAGCACACCTGGACCATAGCCATGGACCTGACTAAGCTCCAAAATAGTATGCTCTCCGAAACGAAACATGTAGACTCCAGTTCGGCACTGTCCCTATGTTGTGGTCCGTATTTATACGAGCAACACAAAATTTGCAGCATTTATCGCTAATGACTGTGCGGTCCGAATCAGTCCCACTAGACCTACCACGCATCCTTAATGCACTGAAGTATCCATTTATCATAATAATAATAATAATAATAAATGTTCATTGGCTCTTGCGACTCGTTGGGAGTACTCAGCCGGTGTTATGTGTTACAACTTTTATATGCGCGAAAAATAATAAAACTCTCTCGACGTTATATTCTTTCATCATTCTGGTGTTTTGCGTCGATTAAGTATCCATTTATCGGCTACCAACAGCATTGTACAATTTCTCCTCGCACGTGATATTCACGTGACGCTGCTAATAATTGGAGGCGTTGGGCTGAGGGAGGTTGGCACCCACTTAAATCATGACTAGTTGTCCGGAGCCTCGTGTCGTGATGCTAAAGTTCAGCAAAGGCAAAGTGTGGGTCCGACAACGTTCCGATACAGGCGAGAGGATCGATCTATCAGCTATCGAACAGCAACTAGTCGAAGATGACGTTTTAGCAAGATTATCTAGGGCTCACGAAGAGAGGCATGTGGTCATACACTCTGGCAAATATGAGTACCAACTCTCACCGGCCTATCAAAAACGCAAAAAACGTAACGTGTTGTAACGTATACTGGTATATGTAATGACAAGGATGGATAGTTTGATGGCGGTTATCTGACAACGTAATTGTTGAATCTACGTAATAGAAGATGCGGCAGAATAGCCACCTCGGAGGGGACGAGGTAATACGGCTATTCTTAGCTGCACCCTCCCTGCTAGTCTCGGGGTTAGTAGGCTTGTGACACGGCTGTGGCTTCTTGTTTTATACCATCAATAGGTTAGTTACGTACTGATAACAATTTCATCGTGCTAACCACGGTCTCGTCTTCTCTGTATCCCACTATGCGTGTGAAAGGCGATTACTGTAGCCTTCTTTTCTGGAATCCCAACCGATCTCGAGGCGCAATTGTCCTAAGGGTGGCGCAAGAAACATAGGCATTGTGTACGCATATGCATAGCAACAATCAAGGCCCAAGTCGTTCATTCTGCATGCAGCTACGTACAATAGAATAGAATTCGTCCTAGAGACAAACTATTCTCGGATATGTATGTAATGAAAAATAAAAGCTGTTTGTGAAGGGTGTTTCGCGGATCCTGGAGTGACCTCCTGGACCCTTGAACATCCCAAACGCCGATCCCCGTCCGACTGCTACCGCTCCGCCGAGAGCAGGGAAATGAAACCTCGTATAACCATCTCCAGATAGCAACGAATATTATTTTTAAGCTGCCTAATAACACTTTTTCCGCCTTCACTAATTTCAAACCTCTTCGAACCGTCATCACAACTGTACACTCATATTATTTATCACGACTGCGGAATTCAGAGTGTTTTTCGTTTTGAGGCAAACTCTATAGTATTTGTTTATTCCTGCTAAACTTCCGCTGCACTATAAATATTTCCCCGCGTTCCTCAAATTATTTTTCATGATGCCAACTAAAAAAAAAAGAGGATCCTCAAACCTCAACCCAAACGTTCAAACAATTAAACCACAGGCTACCCATAGTTCCTTTAGCGCTTCTGCCAAACCATTTATAAACACCGTTTATAGCTCGTTCACCAAAAACGCTGTCTCACCACAGTCTACAGAACCCACGAAAGATCTGAACGACATCAACGATCGTTTACGGGGAGCTATACTGTACGAGAGGAACAAGCCGAAACAGCTGGAGGAGACGGTAAGGGAGAGGATTGACCAGGCTGACCCCCTTATCGATACTGTTATCATTATCAAAGGTTGCGTGAACGAAGGCGACGCCGAGGTAATTGAACAAACCTTTGAAAACCTCGGAGCCAGGGGCCGCTGTACTGTGGACTACAGTGGTGGCATTTACAAGCTTACTATGCCCACCCCGGCTCATGAGGACGTTTCTTCCTTGGCAGAGGCCGCAGTGGGTAATTTGGAAGATAAAGTGGGCAAGCGCGTGATAAGATCTTTGGGTTCAGCCTACATCTATCTTCTTCACTGGTTGAAAACAGATGCGAACTTAAACTCCTCTGAAAAAAGTCCTTCAAGAAAAGAGCCAGACAAATCCTTTGGGCTACAAACGGACCGTAGCTGGTCAACTGCCACATGCATCAAATCGTTTCCTACAATTTGCTTTGAACACGGATACACTGAAGGTAAATTCGGATTAGAACGAGACGTTTTTTTAATTTGGCATGGAACAGTGTTCCTCATAGAGTCTGAAGTATCCATTGATATTAAGGTTGAAAAAGATGAGCTAAAGTCCTTGGACATTAGGGTCTTTGATTTCAGTACAACTTATTTCCACGAAAGATTCAAATGGCTGTTGGAACGTCTCAAAGAGACCATTAATACTGGAGATGGGGACAAAAGGTCAGTACTAGAAGGAACAAAAGTGACTATGGCGGTGCTACTTTTCAAGTTGTCTTACGGTCTTCGACAGAGATGTGACTTGTTAAAGATAGTAGATGCACCTAATGATGATAGGTCGCTTTTGGCTTTGGCAGCAAATTTCCGTCTCCGCCCAATTCCCACAGGTTTGCAGAGAGGGCAGGTAGATGATGACGGGACTCTTTTCGCTCTCCGAAGGATCAAAAGCCTCGTATCGGGGGAGAAGAAAAGAATGATCGAGCTGGACCGAAGACGTTGTGTAGATATTCTTCGCAGTGTGGTCCGTTTATATACCAATCTATCGGAGAACGTGAGAACTCATCTCGCAAGTTCGTTTTCTAAAAGCGGAAAAACGGTCATGAAGAAGTTGTCATGTCTAAACACAATTGCTTATGACAATGAAAAAGAAGCCATTAATTTGCTCGACCAGTTGTTCTGCAAGACATACGACACAGTTACATCGCTTTCATATCACGAAGTGAAAAATCTCTTTGACACGATTTATAAGGAAACAGCAGAAATCAAACTCACTGGAAGTCATCGCGAAAGGATAAAGCTTCCGAAAGAAATCCAACGTTATGTCTATTCCGGTCGTTCAGATGTCGACCAAACTAGAGAAAAATGGGATTTGGTTGTTGATGTGGACCAAATGAGCGATGTGTGGGAGGGGGCTCGAGAGGCCGTTTACGAAATGGTTGGCGAAAAAAAACAAAAATCAGCGCAGGAAAAGAAGCAGCCTAAAATAATAAAAAAGCGCAGCCAGAGGAAAAACAAAAAAGGCAGTCTGAAAAAGAGCAGAAAAGGCAGCCTGAGAAAAAACAAGCGGCGCAACAGCTAGTAATTATATACCCGTGCGTGAGAACCTAAGTCAAGTCGATGATTGACGTTGATTTATTAGTGTGGCGAAGGTCGTCTATATTTTCAGATGAGGTTAGCATGATTGTTAGTTATTCCAGTTAATTAATTACTTATTGTGTGTTGAGAGAAAGTGGAGAATTTAATTGTAAGAGTAGGTTTAGAAAATGATGATAATGATATATAAAATGACGATTGTGGCGGTGCTCCCTGCGCCGCATGGTGACACGGTTTGAAGGTGTTGTAGCGTATTCAAAAGCGTCGCCATTTCGAAAGTTCATAATCACAAGTTTTACGAAATGTGGAACGACTGTTAATACGGAACCGAATAGTTAGTATATAGAATGGTAAGGAGTCAAAGTGGAGATGACTGCATATAAATACTAGCCCCTAAAGCATGTGTTAATACCTCGGTCTGCATTGATCGACAAGCCAGTAGACTTGTGCATCTGTCAACTCATGTTTTACAACAGAAGGAACCTGAATTGGGCCCTATATAGTGCTTATTGAGGATGTATGTATTTATGTTATGTCAACCAAACCATTGATCCCGATCGATCACGTGCTAGGTGCTCAGCCGTACATAAGGATCGGGCTTATACCCGTCCGGGCTCCACGCAAAAAAACAAAAAAAAAAAAAAACCACCAGGGAAACCAAAAAAAGACTATGTCATATAGCTCTATTCTAAATTCTCCAAATAACGCATATAGCAATGTTTTGAGAGTCGGATTTGGTTTGTTGTGGCTTGGGTCAACTTGAAAAAAATCGGCCCTTACAATTCGCGTTTTATAGAGACTTCAACCATACAATATAATCCTAGCGAAGGTCGTGAATATGCATATGCACACGGTTGGTTGCAAATGTGAGTATCATAGCGGACAGGAGGAATCAACAAAAAAAGATGCACGAGGCTCCTTAAACGTTTCAAAAAAAATGTAAAATGACGACTTGAATAATGTCTATATCCCGGTAAATTTATATACGAGACAAATCAGGTCCCCAATTCAATTATGTTTTCAAGCAAAAGCATACAATGAATGACCTCCATAGCCTCTTCTTCGAGGACAAGTTCACACCAAATTGCAGAGGATCCAATCAATTTGCAATAATTTACATTCATATGGCCCGAACTAAAATTCTCAGTAATCTCGGAGCTGCCATAGGTTTCAGTGTTACCGATCCTGTTGAATTTATACATAAACGTTCCCGCAGGATCTCAATCCAACTTATGGACACATTCCATCTGTCAATTGCCTAACCATTACTCCACAATTTACAGTTGGTTCACCAAGACTTCCTAAAATTCAGCTTCACCTGCTGTATATAATCAGTAACAGGAATAATTACGGCAATTCCAAAGCACTTATACCTTACACCAAAAATCCGAATTTAACCCTGATGAACGTACGTTGGAATTGGGCTGACAATATACCAAACTGTCACCAATACTCATCAAACCTGAATCTCAACATCCGAACAAAGCCTCTTTGTGCGGGGATGTTCAGCGCCTCCGCACCTTGTCTATGGCATATGCGTCTATGCCTATGCATAGCCTTGACATACCAAACACCGTCGACAGCAAAATTTATATTGAACAGTACACATCGAATTATAAAACTACAGCTTTGACGCCTGTTCTTGGGTATGTATGTGATGAAAAATAAAAGCTATTTGTGAAGGGTGTGTTTCGCGGATCCTGCAGTGATCTCCTGGACCCTTGAACATCCCAAACGCCGATCCCCGTCCGACTGCTACCGCTCCGCCGAGAGCAGGGAAATGAAACCTCGTATAGCCTTCTCCAGATAGCAACGAATATTATTTTTAAGCTGCCTAATAACACTTTTTCCGCCTTCACTAATTTCAAACCTCTTTGGACCGTCATCACAACTGTACACTCATATTATTTATCACGACTGCGGAATTCAGAGTGTTTTTCGTTTTGAGGCAAACTCTATAGTATTTGTTTATTCCTGCTAAACTTCCGCTGCACTATAAATATTTCCCCGCGTTCCTCAAATTATTTTTCATGATGCCAACTAAAAAAAAAAGAGGATCCTCAAACCTCAAACCAAACGTTCAAACAATTAAACCACAGGCTACCGATAATTCCTTTAGCGCTTCTGCCAAACCATTTATAAACACCGTTTATAGCTCGTTCACCAAAAACGCTGTCTCACCACAGTCTACAGAACCCACGAAAGATCTGAACGACATCAACGATCGTTTACGGGGAACTATACTGTACGAGAGGAACAAGCCGAAACAGCTGGAGGAGACGGTAAGGGAGAGGATTGACCAGGCTGACCCCCTTATCGATACTATTATCATCGTCAAGGGTTGCGTGAACGAAGGCGACGCCAAGGTAATTGAACAAACCTTTGAAAACCTCGGAGCCGGGGGCCGCTGTACTGTGGACTACAGTGGTGGCATTTACAAGCTTACTATGCCCACCCCGGCTCATGAGGACGTTTCTTCCTTGGCAGAGGCAGCAGCGGGTAATTTGGAAGATAAAGTGGGCAAGTGCGTGATAATATCTTTGGGTTCAGCTTATATCTATCTTATTCACTGGTTGAAAACAGATGCGAACTTAAACTCCTCCGAAAAAAGTCCTTCAATAAAAGAGCCAGACAAATCCTTTGGGCTACAAACGGACCGTTGCTGGTCAGCTGCCACATGCATCAAATCGTTTCCTACAATTTGCTTTGAACACGGATACACTGAAGATAAATTCGAATTAGAACGAGACGTTTTTTTAATTTGGCATGGAACAGTGTTCCTCATAGAGTCTGAAGTATCCATTGATATTAAGGTTGAAAAAAATAAGCTAAAGTCCTTGGACATTGGGGTCTTTGATTTCAGTATAACGAATTTCCACGAAAGATTCAAATGGCTGTTGGAACGTCTCAAAGAGACCATTAATACTGGAGATGGGGACAAAAGGTCAGTACTAGAAGGAACAAAAGTGACTATGGCGGTGCTACTTTTCAAGTTGTCTTACGGTCTTCGACAAAGATGTGACTTGTTAAAGGTAGTAGATGCACCTGATGATGATAGGTCGCTTTTGGCTTTGGCAGCAAATTTCCGTCTCCGCCCAATTCCCACAGATTTGCAGAGAGGGCAGTTAGATGATGACGATACTCTTTTCGCTCTCCGGATGATCAAAAGCCTCGTATCGGGGGAGAAGAAAAGAATGATCGAGCTGGACCGAAGACGTTGTGTAGATATTCTTCGCAGTGTGGTTCGGTTATATACCAATCTACCGGAGAACGTGAGAACTCATCTCGCAAGTTCGTTTTCTAAAAGCGGAAAAACGGTCATGAAGAAGTTGTCATGTCTAAACACAATTGCTTATGACAATGAAAAAGAAGCCATTAATTTGCTCGACCAGTTGTTCTGCAAGACATACGACACAGTTACATCGCTTGCATATCGCGAAGTGAAAAATCTCTTTGACACGATTTATAAGGAAACAGCAGAAATCAAACTCACTGGAAGTCATCGCGAAAGGATAAAGCTTCCGAAAGAAATCCACCGTTATGTCTATTCTGGTCGTTCAGACATCGACCAAACTAGAGAAAAATGGGATTTGGTTGTTGATGAGGACCAAATGAGCGATGTGTGGAAGAGGGCTCGAATGGCCGTTATCCGAATGGTTGGCGAAAAAAAACAAAAATCAACGCAGGAAAAGAAGCAGCCTAAAATAATAAAAAAGCGCAGCCAGAGAAAAAACAAAAAAGGCAGTCTGAGAAAGAGCAGAAAAGGCAGCCTGAGGAAAAACAAGCAGCGCAACAGCTAGTAATTATATACCCGTGCGTGAGAACCTAAGTGAAGTCTATGATTGACGTTGATTTATTAGTGTCCCGAACGTCCTCTATATTGTCAAATGGGGTTAGCATGATTGTTAGTTATTCCAGTTAATTAATTACTTATTTATTGTGTGTTGAGAGAAAGTGGAGAATTTAATTGTAAGAGTAGGTTTAGAAAATGATGATAATGATATATAAAATGAGTTATGCATATCCCCTATTTATAACAAGATGTTCTTGCATCGCGGTGTCATAAGTCATTGGTCTTTATTACAAATCAAACTTCACAGGCGAGTCAAAGTCATGAGTAGGTGAATGTAACTTGTGAGCTAATGAGAGATGAAGTCACAAACCCAACATCCCATTCAGCAGTTTCTAAACTGACTTAAGCTGATTTCGCTAGGCATAACAAAACGATTTTCGGCCATATTCTGTATGTTGTAGCGCCTTAAAAAGCAAGTTGATGATAACAAGTTTTACGAAATGTAGAGCGACTGCTATGCATAAGACGTAGCCTAATAGTTAGTATGAAATGACAAAAACTAGCCAAAAGGTGGCACGATTAAAGTCAAACCCACTGGTCCCCCTCATAGCTCAACCATTAGTAACCCAAATTGAGTTAACTGAGTGTACTTGACCACTCCTAATGATGTGGATTCGCTGGCGTCCAGTTTCGGCAGATCTGAAAAGACAAATAATAAAACTGGCGAATGGTGGTATCCGGAAGAATTGTCGTATTCCACTGATAAGCATTTAGAGGTGCCATCTACCGTTTTATCAAAACTGATCAGGACAACCAAGGTTTACCGGAAGATCGCATCAGAGATATCGACATATCATATTGGCTGAAGATTATTGTTTGGCCCTCTTTTCAAGAAACGAAGCAAAAGCACTGACTCACAGAGCAGCAGTCGATCCTCCGCGGAGCGGAGCTACCTTTTTTTGCTTCTTTTTCGGAGAAAAAAAGAAGCCGCCGGAGGCACGCACAACCTCCGGAGGGTTCTAGGTTTTGCTGGGCCAAGTATGCCATGCGGGCCGCCTCTTTTCTAGAAAAGAAGCAAAAGCACTGCCAACCGCCTCGCAGAGCTACCTTTGTTGCTTTCTTTTCGGAGAAAAAAGAAGCCACCGGACTGGCCGGAGGCAGTCTCTACTCGCTCAGCTAACGACACTGTCGGTCCATCCGAGAAAACTCTCTACAACCCAATTGGCCCCTTTCCCCTCAATGCAATTCGTAATCCGAACTATTATCCCTAGTCCCCTGCATATGCATAAACAAGCATTTTTAAATAGCCGCGAGTATTTCTCTCCCGCACGTGACCCATCCAACCGAGAAATCACGTGATCGTTGCTATAAAGTGGGAGGAGGATCCGTGCAACAAAAATTTTCACTCGTACACACACACACACACACACACACACACACGCAACATAACGCAGGTATTTTTTAGTGCAGCTGAATCAACTATTTCAAACACAATCTGCCGTCACCAGTCACGTATATAGCGCAATAACCAAACCCATTGGGTACTATCACCGGATCCATGACATTGCTAGATGGCTCACGGTAAACAATACCCAAAAAACAAGCAGTCAGTTCTGCAGAGGGCCAACTTGGCAGTCGTTAAAGACAAAAGATATCCCTAATTGGCCCTTTGATGAACCGGGACATAACCTGACTTTGTAAAAAAAATTCAATTTCTTCGTGTTCAACTACCCAAGCATTCTGCTACCTAATTTGGAAAAAAATTAATACAACATAGACATGCCCCACGTCGCACGTAATTGCCCCTCCTCCCGCACACGTCAGTTACGTAGATTGAGTTATGCGGGATCATACTCAGAAAACAGAAAGCAGTGCTCCAAATCCCAACAATTCTCGCTGACACACAGCAATCATCCTACCCCCATTTACCCACATCCTGCCGACGATGGAACATTCTAATGTAACCAATAGGTCCCGCTTCCGCCCGTTATCGGGTGTCATATTTAAGCCCCCCTCCAAAATTAAGTCACCTCACCTCACGTGATTACCGAAAATAGTAACAATCTGCGGTTTTTAGTCAGCGCCCGGTGGGAGTATTACGTAAAATCGCACGGCTGAATGCACCGGAAGAAAATTTTTATGCAAGACAAGTATGGTGCAATCCCGACAGGAACGGGTGAGTGCTATGCCATATAAAGGCGGGACGAGGTCACACAATTGCAACTCTCCCTAAAAAAGTTTACCCTTACCATATATACAGGTTTTTTTTTTAGACTTTTTCCTCGGCCATGTTCAAGTTCAAGAGCCGGGAGAGCCAGAAGGCTACAGAGGCTGCCAGCGGCTCGGACGTTGAGAGCGCGTCTCTGATTGAAGACGGCAGAAAGCAAGTTGGCGTGATCTCGGCCATATTCCTCGTGTTCAATCGAATGATTGGTACCGGTATTTTCGCTACCCCATCCACCATTTACGGGTTTTGCGGATCAGTGGGATTGAGTCTGTTCATATGGGTCATTGGGGCCCTAATTGCGGGAGCTGGTCTCATTGTCTATTTGGAATGGGGGTCGGCGATTCCCAAGAATGGTGGTGAAAAGAATTATTTGGAGTTCTTCTACACAAAGCCGAAATTCTTTGTTTCCTCCATGTATGCGGCATATGTCTTTCTCATTGGGTGGGCAGCATCCAATTCTGTCGTTTTTGGTGAATACATTCTCTACGCTGCGGGTGTGGAAGTGGGTCGATGGAATCAAAGATTAATCGGATTGGGCTGTGTTACCTTTTCATTCCTGATCCATGCGCTTTTCCTCAACTGGGGGTTGCGATTACAAAACATCCTCGGTATCTTCAAGCTCGTTGTGATTCTAATCATTATTGTGACTGGGTGGGTTGCTCTAGGTGGTGGCCTGGATATTGAGGAAACCCATGCTTTTAGCAATGCCTTTGAAGGTACCACCGGTACTGCCTATGGTATTGTCACAGCCCTGTACAATGTCATTTGGTCGTTTGTCGGTTATTCCAACGCCAATTATGCTCTTGCTGAGGCCAAAAATCCCAACCGGATTTTAAAGATTGCTGCCCCATTGGCACTGGTTTCGGTTGCGCTCATGTACATTCTCGCAAACATTTCTTATTTTGCTGTTGTGCCAAAGGAGAAATTTGCTTCCTCGGGAAGAATCTTGGCCGGTCAGTTCTTTGGCATTGTTTTTGGTAAAAAGGGTGAAACTGCACTTTCCGTGTTTGTTGCCCTGTCTGCCCTCGGCAATGTTCTTTCTGTCATTTTCTCACAGGGCAGAATTGTTCAGGAATTGGCACGAGAAGGCCTCTTGCCGTTCTCCCGTTTCCACTCTTCAAACAAGCCGTGCAATGCTCCATTTGCCGGTTTGTTTGAACATTGGGTTGTCTCGGTCATCATCATGTTGGCACCACCACCGGGTGACGCATACAACTTTATTCTGAACCTCATTTCATACCCATTGTCCGTGGTTAACACCTTTGTTGCTCTTGCACTTTGCATTATCTACATTCAAAAATACAGAGGAGTTGCCTTTTTGGACTGGGATCCACCGCTCAAGGCCACTCTTCCAATCTCCATCTTCTTTTTCTTGTCCTCGGTATATTTGATTGTTGCGCCATTTGTTCCTCCAGACAGCCCAGACAACAATGTCTATGAAGACTTGCCATACTATTTGCACTGTGTTGTTGGATTGGCATTGTTTGCCGTTGGTGGGATATACTGGCTTGTGTATTTCAAGATTTTGCCAAAAATCTTTGGATACGAACTGGACCGTGCACAGGTTTCTGACAATGACGGTTGGACAAGGTACCAGGTTATCAAGAAATATCCAGACGGACGAGAAATCCCTATTAAATACTAACCCATTTTACCTAACACCCACTCAACTGGGATGGTTACTAATTTATTCTACTCAACTAGTTTATTTATTGTTCCTTAGACATTCTTCATAGATGTTAATGCATGATGATTGCAACGAAATATTCAATTGGGCTGTATGTATTTTTTCTAATCCCTTTTCATGGAACTTGACACCCGAGTCACCGTCGATCACTGCCGGATATAGAAGTTATGTCCGCACTCCGAATTTGAAACATCGGGCGCTTTTTTTTTTTTTTTTTTTTTTTTTTTTTTTTTTTTTTTTTTTTTTTTTTTTTTTTTTTTTTTTTTTTTTTTTTTTTTTTTTTTTTTTTTTTTTTTTTTTTTTTTTTTTTTTTTTTTTTTTTTTTTTTTTTTTTTAGTTTTATAGATTTCGTATCGCTTGGTCTGGCTCCTCAAGTTATATTCGTATACGTAGTCAGAAGTTTTTGTCGTTCCAGATCTCTGCCTTTTTGTTGTTATGCCCGTAGTTGAATCCATTTACAATACCAAAGTCAGAGGGGTTCAATAGCATCATTAAACTATGCAATATGACTACTTGTACGAGGAGGATTATATTCCGGGAACTGAGAGTGTGCTAGCCGACTTTGAGCGATTAGCGGGACAGAATAATGTTAAAAAACGTGGGGACATGATCCTGATCCCACAGCCTTCCGATTCGCCCAATGATCCGCTAAACTGGAGTTTTTGGAGAAAGGTGTGGCATTTCTTCCTGTTGATGTGTGTCACCGGGTTTACAGCTGCCAATGCCAATGATGCTGGCGCAGGACAAAATGGGATGCATGAAGAATTGGGTATCTCATGGGACTCAATGAACGTTGCGGCCGGAGTATTGTTTATTGGAATTGCCTTCTCGACGCTGCTCTTGTCACCTTCTTCATTTCTCTATGGGAGAAAAATTTCATACTTAATCTGTATTACCATTGGGTTGTTCGGCAGTTTGTGGTTCGCCAAGACTCGCGATACGCAAGATAGCATTTGGAACCAACTGCTGATTGGCATCTCCGAATCGTGCGCAGAGTCTCAAGTGCAACTGTCCCTGTCCGACGTCTTTTTCCGTCATCAATTGGGCTCGTATTTGGGCGTGTATATTCTGGCAACATCCATCGGTACATATTTAGGTCCCTTGGTTGCGGGATACCTGTCCGACGGCCCAGGTTGGCGATGGATTGGCTGGGTCGCCTTGATTTTCTCAGTTGTGTTATTAATCGCGTTCATCTTCGGCTTTGAGGAGACGTATTTTGATCGAAACATGCAAATGAGAATTCAGAATCAGGAAACTAATCTCACTCCAACCATGTCCAAGAATTCTATCGAAAAGAGTCACGACGATGATGCTGGAGAGCATGATGAGAATACGTTGTCTGATAAACCCAAATCCTATTGGAGATCTATTTCCCCAATCACGTTGGCAACGAATATCCAAGGAACAGGGTTCAAGCAGTATATCAAACGATTATGGTTGACCCTTCGTGTTTTCACTTTTCCAGCTGTACTTTATTCTGGAATCCAATGGGGAGCACAGGATGCATGGTTGACGTTTTATATGACTACCCAGGATGAAGATTGGAGCATGTCTCCTTGGAATTATAGTGATTCTGGTGTAGCTATTATGAACGTTCCCACATTGATTGGAGCGTTGATTGGTTGTATTTATGGTGGGTCATTCTCGGATTACTTCTCCAAGTACATGGCTAAACGCAATGGTGGCATTAATGAACCTGAAACTAGACTGTATCTTATGGGATTGACAGCGCTAGTTGCTCCAGCTGGTATGTTTGTGTTTGGTGTCGGTACTGAAAGAGGTTGGCCGTGGCCAGCACCATATGTTGGCTTGGGCCTCATTGGGTTTGGCTGGGGCTGCGCGGGGGATCTGAGTCTTTCATATTTGATGGATTCTTATCCAGAAATGGTTTTGGAAGGTATGGTCGGTGTGGCATTCATTAATAACATGATTGGCTGTATCTTCACCTTTGCATGTTCTCCTTGGATCGATGCGCAAGGAAATCTCAAAACCTATGTTGCCATTGGAATATTAGAATTTGCATTCATGTTGTTGACTATTCCAATGATTTACTACGGTAAGGCCAGTAGACGCCGTACCAAACGGTCGTACATCAGATTCCTGGAGGCTAGAGATGGTATAAGATCTCCGGAATCTAGGGTTCGCGACCATCAGCAATAGAGATAATAGACTGTGCATACAAATTAAAGCAATTGAACGGTTTTTGACAGAATCGACTCAGCTCATGAGTGTTGTGCGCACTTTACGAATGGTCACCTACTACGCTTCTAGGGTCGCCACGGCCCCATTGATTTTCGCGCGAAACCCGACCTGCTTTCATAAAATACGCAGTTTCGTGTGTTGGCAATATATATAGAACAGAACCCGCAAAAAAGTCATAAAAAATGGAATATCTGGCAGTAAGTGGGATGATAACGTGTAACTTGGTCCTCCGTTGCTAACTTGTGGCTCTAGCATTTGGCCAATTTGGCAGACCGCCCAGGATTCAATTGGAAGGGCCTGATTCTTGGAATTACTGGAGCACAATACGCTTTCTCCAGTTACCTGAGCTATAGACAATACAAGGTGTTGTGCAAGAGGGAACCTCCTGTAGAACTCGAAGGTGTTGTGGATGAAACAAAATTCAAACGATCCCAGGAATACGGGAGAGCCAAGTCCAGATTTGGCTTTGTGTCTTCTCTATACAGCTTGATCCAAAATGTCGGTATTATTCACTTTGATGTCATGCCCAAGTTATTTGATTGGTCGGGTGGTTTGTTGGCTTCTCTTGGTTTCAAATGGTTCTCTGGTGTTGGTGCTCAATCAATCGTTATGATGTTTGGGATGCAGTTTATTTCTACTATTGTTGACTTACCCCTGTCTCTGTATTCTACTTTTGTCTTGGAGGAAAAGTTCGGTTTCAACAAGCAAACCATTGGACTCTTCTTTACTGATCTGGTCAAGACCCAGGTTTTGTCTGTTGCAATTGGTGCGCCGCTAATGGCTGTGGTCTTGAAGATTATCAACTACTTTGGAGACAAGTTCTTTTTCTATTTGTGGCTGTTCACTCTTGGATTCCAGTTTATTGCTATCGCAGTTTATCCTACCTTGATCCAGCCATTGTTTAACAAACTCACTCCATTGGAAGATGGTAAATTGAAGGATAGTGTCGAAGGGTTGGCAAAGAGAGTGCAGTTCCCACTCAAGAAGTTGCATGTTATTGATGGCTCGAAGAGATCCTCTCATTCGAATGCGTACTTTTATGGTCTTCCTTGGAGCAAGCAAATTGTTATTTATGATACCTTGATTGAGAAGTCTACTGTTGATGAGGTTACTGCAGTTTTAGCCCATGAAATTGGTCACTGGTCTCTTTCCCACACCACCAAGATGCTCGTCATTGCTCAAGTGCACCTGTTCTCCGTTTTTATCATGTTTACTGCTTTTGTTCACAACAAATCGCTATACCACTCCTTTGGATTCCACAACCAATACCCAATTTTGGTTGGATTCATTCTTTTCAACGATATCCTGCAACCATTGGACACATTCCTTTCGTTCGCGATGAACCTTCTTAGCAGAACCTACGAATACCAGGCTGATGAGTACGCCGTCAAGTTGAATTATGGACCGGAACTTTCAAAGGCCCTTATCAGCATTCACTTGGAAAACCTTTCTTCCATGGACGCGGATTGGTTGTACTCTGCGTACACCCATTCTCATCCAATTCTTCCTGAGCGACTAAGAGCTTTGGGCTGGAAGGGCAAAGATACCAAACAAGAGTGAAGCAAAATGTAATCGCGTCAAGTTTAGAGTTTGTTATTTTTTAAACTTTTAAATATTTATAAATCTTGTCTACCCATAATAAATACACTCTTTTACATGCTGCTATCCACAATCGAGCTTTGCGATATGAGCACCAAAATCGATGTTTTGCTCTTTCCAGAGATTTACAACAATGACCAATGTGTTAAAATTGTCACAACACCTATGATGACTCCAAAGGCGAATCAAAACGGCACCTCTGCGACGGCCAGAACCCATTCTCCATCAAGGATGGGTACGAAATCAGTTGACCTTTCGTCTAAGGACAACACACTCTTGGACGTGAATAACCAAAAAAACGTTGGCAGCGAGTTTGGTAGTAAGAATGAGGACACAAACTTGGATGAGTCGGCACCAGCTAAAGAGGGTGATGAACGGGAAGGGAAGCGGGAAAAGGCTCTGCGTACAATTCGAAAATATTTGCACCGACCAAGCTTCCTGAAAGCTATCTTTAAGAGGCGCAGAGAAAACGGAAACGAGGAGGTGGAGGAAGAAGTTGCCTAGGTTAGCGTTGCTGTCTTACCGGTTTGTGTGTTTCCGGTTCATGAATAGAGACCGCTAATATATAAATCCTAATGGACCAATCGAATGAATTGTACGTGCCCAATTTTTGATTATGCATATCCGCGATGCTTTTTTGATGCGTTTAAGCTATGCATATGCAGATCCACACAAGTCGCTTTCAGTGTTTGAATGTTTTCGTTACCGTTGCCGCGATTACATGGCACCAATTTTTCTATCTAAATACATAAAAATAGTCCTAGTTAGCAGTTTTGTGTCGTGTTGCGGTTTTGCCAATTAACGAAACTCCCATGACTTTTTAAGGATGCCGACAGTTTGAAAACTAAGTGGAAGAAAACATGCACACTTTAAAACTCAAGTTCTTCAGCCGCCAAGTTCCTGACTCATACATGCATATCCGTGTGAAATAGCTAACCATCAAAAATTACCGTTCCTTGATTTATATATAATGCATATACGCAGATCGAAGCCATCACACAATTTGAGCCACTATCTCACGTTATACGTACGGTCTCCAGGCACCATATACATGGGGATATATGACATATGAAATTCAAAATGAATATATAAACATATTACATATATTATTGGAAGAGCATACCTCTGTTTAAATTCAATTCTACGGCATTTCCAAGGCCCCGTTTGAAATAAGTAGTAAAACCGAGCATATGATATAAGTCCGAACCTTCACTACCATAAGGATATATTAAAAAACTCGTTCAAGTTAACACTACAGATAATGCTTGATTGTCCTCCATTTAACTATGTAATGTCTTTTCTCAGAGTTCGATTTGACCCAATATGTTTGCATTTGCATCATTCCGTCGACACGCGTCCAACACTACCGCAAACGATATTGGTACTGTAAAATAATTGGAACCAAGCGAACAGCTAGATCAGAGTTGTCTCGAACAATCCCGGCTATATATTTAAACTGAATTAAGCGTCTAGTCAAGGTCACCATAAAGCTATCAAACGAAAGTTGGTTGAGCTATTTGTATGGATACTCTATCAAATAAAAGAGCGAATTTATAACCTCGCTTGCTGCGAGAGCAGTAATACCGGCATTGGTGTCGTATGGCGGAGAAACTTCGACAACATCCGCACCAACAATATTCAATCCCTTGAGTGCGTCGAGGATCGTCAAAAACTCTCTGGTGGTATAACCGCCCACTTCGGCCGTTCCAGTACCAGGAGCATAGGCCGGATCGAGGACGTCAATATCGACAGAAATATACACCTTATTTGATCCGATTCTATCCTTAATCTTTCGCACAACACCGGCCGTACCGATTTCATCAATTTCACGAGCATGGATAGTTTCAAAACCGCAGTAATGCTTGTCATGGTGGGAATCTTCATGACTATTGACGTACGGTGCTCTCATACCCACATGAATATTATTGTCCTTAAGATAACCCTTATCAACGGCATAATGAAGAAACGTGCCATGATTGAGCTGAGAATAACTTGAAACATTTCCGCCCAAATACTGCGGTTGCCAAGTATCAATGTGTGAATCAAAGTGTAAAACACTAACGGGGCCATGAACTTCACTAACAGCTCTCAATGCAGAAAAAGTGATTGTGTGATCACCGCCCAGAGTGATTATCCGTGGTTCCTTATAGTTTTCGGAGTACGTGGAATGGTTAATAACTGCGCGATAGCCGCGGTACAGTTGATCCAGAGCTACTCTATTGTCGAACGGAGTCATGGCAATATCTCCGCAATCAACAATCTTTCTCTCGCCTAACGGATCAAAATCTGGACGGAGGTAGGTATAACCACCAGGACTCATACGACGAGACCCTTCACGGATCCCACTAGGGCCGAATCTCGCACCACTTCGATAGGAGACGCCAGTATCAAATGGTGCACCAACGATGGCAATGTCAAATTTTTGGTCTTTAGCTGCCTCTTTGCCATCCCATCCTACGCAATCAACAATGGGAAGATGAGCAAAGGACACAATTCCAGCGAACAATGGACCATCTCCGAGGTCATCGATGAAATCCTTTTGAGGAATCTTGACGAAATCTTTATCCACGGCCTCGACATCTCCATAGGGGTGTGCTTGATCGACAAACCCAAAATTTTCAGCACTTTGCTCCAATGGCCCAAAGGCCTTATCCATAAAGCTTCCACTCCCACCGAATGCGGCACGACAGACTAACGCACTCAGGGCTATTTGCTTAATCATCTTCAGTGTGTTATTGTTTGTGAGACTGTGAGACCCATGTTTTGACGGAAGTTTCCCCCACACTCCGTCTTCCCGACACCGGACGGAGATCAACAAAGGCAGATTCGGATAAGCATTTTTGATAAGACAGGATAATTTTTTTTAGACTTTGCAAGATGTACGATCCACAAATCGTGCACCATGTTTAGAATGGTGCGTGATACGGCAGTACGCTTGTTCAATTGGGTGAACCGGACGCGTTATTCAAGTATATACAGCCGGTAGATGTTATAATTAGATCGAATCAGCAGTATGCTTTGGGAAAAGAGCTACTATTGAGGTTTACCATTGTCAGTTCAATGGAGCGGTAGGATCCAATAGGGCGGGGGTGTAAGCTAATTGGTGTCGACACATGGCACGGACCGTACTCTGGGTTGGTATACCCCGAGAAAGTCCAAAGTAACCTCTTACTATAGGAGAATACTTGATTGACACAACTTTGCACCTAATTGGAAAGCATGTGGCAACGGAATAAAGAGGAACAGAAATCATAGCAACATATTAACGGAAGCAGTTTTTCTTTTATGTTCTCATTCAGCTATAGCCCTTTCATGTGGGCGTCCAGCACGGCCTAATTTCTATGTCAAATACGGACCATAACCAACTCCCCGCGCTGCGTACCTTGCTGACGTAGGTTGGTCGATTGAGAATTAGTTCTGACAATTGGTACGTTTTGCAAAGATGCAATCCGAGGCAAAGCCGAGCTACTTTTTGCTTGTTTCAGGAAATCGCCAGACGGCCAGAACTTGACCGTCCCCGAGACTCGGACGTGTATATGCCCTGTGTGACCTTCTTTTCCAGAAACGAGGCAAGGGCGTCCACTTGGCAGGCAAATCAATATAATTACGTATTCCTAAAGATTCGCAGCTTCCAAATGAAGAGGAATGCCTTCAAAAACGCTCTTTTTTTTTTTTTCATTCAACTGAATTTATTCCATATAAATACCAAACTATAGAAATCATTATAATCTGCCATATTTAACTTCATCATATACCCAATTGATAGCAAAAGAAGAACAGAGAAAAACTTCTTTTTAAATCAAAAACCAGTGGAGGAGTGCCGAAATCAAATAAACCATAGCAACCAGCGAGACACTGCATGAGGGAAATGACCCTGCATATTTTTTTTTTTTTTTTTTTTTTTTTTGTTTATATGTTCACTATGATATACGTACAACTAATTAACTTAATCAACCAAAATCAATCAAACCAACCAATCACACCATATCACAGCTAAATTCAATGAAGGACTAGGATGAGAAATGCATTTACGCACGATCACTTATACGTGAACAGTGTGAGACTCGTAAAATACTCACT
>JAJLUK010000003.1:0-15914 GCA_030570055.1 Blastobotrys chiropterorum
CGGAGAGAGTACGACCACTGCTTTTGCTTCTTTTCTAGAAAAGAAGGCTGCCCGCAGGGCATACCACTCCCCCTAGAACCCTCCGGCGGTGTGTCGCCTCCGGCGGCTTCTTTTTTCTCCGAAAAGAAGCAAAAAAGGTAGCTCCGCTTCGCGGAGAGAGTACGACCACTGCTTTTGCTTCTTTTCTAGAAAAGAAGGCCGCCCGCAGGGCACACCTCCCCCCGAGAGTCCTACTACCGCCGACGCCTCTCCGCTACGCAGAGAGAAGACCGTCCACCCAGCGACCCCAGAAGAAACACACAGCGCCCAATTGGACGGCGAACCTGAGCATAGCGAGCTCGAGCCTAGCTCCAGCCATGCGGCTGACCGCCGACATAACTGCATAAACGTTAGTTGCATCCGCCGCGCAGGGTTAGGGTTGCGATAAACACAAGGAAGGGGAAGAGGAGGGGGGGGGGGAATTTTTTTCAGGCATAAATAGCAGCGGGCGGCGTGGAGGGTTTTTTGTGAGGAAGGGACCTAACACAGCGCACCACACCACACCACCACCATCAGCACCACCACCACCACCAACGACTACGACTCTTGCTACACCACCACCACTCTAACAACACCACGACAAACACACGACACACAGCCAGCAGCAAGCGCAACGGCCAACCACCACACATAGACGGACAATAGACTAATGCGGTAAAGATAATGTCACGACGAGACTCAAATCCACTATACAAGTTAATTGTGCTGGGCGACGGCGGTGTAGGCAAGACGGCGCTGACGATTCAGGTGAGTACAGACCTTGTTGACGCCACCAACACACTAACACGGACGTAGCTGTGTCTGAACCACTTTGTAGAGACATACGACCCGACGATCGAGGACAGCTATAGAAAACAGGTCGTCATCGACAACCAGCCGGCGATCCTGGAGGTGCTGGACACGGCCGGTCAGGAGGAATACACAGCATTGCGCGACCAGTGGATACGGGACGGCGAGGGCTTCATCCTCGTGTACTCGATCACGTCGCGGTCCTCCTTCTCCCGCATCAAGAACTACTACGCCCAGATCCAGCGGGTCAAGGAGGACGACGAAAACTACTCCCTCGTGCTCGTGGGCAACAAGTCTGATCGGTCCAACGAGCGCCAGATCTCCATCAACGAGGGCCAGAACCTGGCCAAGGAGCTGGGCAACATTCCCTTCTTCGAGTCGTCCGCGAAGCTCAACATCAACACCGAGAACGCCTTCTTCGCATGCGCCCGCAAGTGCCGTCTGCTGCGCGATCCCGCCGCCTACCAGAAGGGCGCAGCCGCCATTCCCTTCCATCTCCAGTACCAGCAGTACCAGCAGCACCCTGGCGACGGCCTCCAGCAGCCCCCACCCGGACACCAGTACCCGTCCCAGCACCATCCCCAGCAGCAGCAACAGCTCAGCCATCAGCCGTCCCTCCAGCCCAACTCGCAAGCCGTCGAGGCCGATGGCGCACCCGTCACCAAGAAGAAGAAGAAGCGTTCCCGCTGTGTTTTAATGTAATATATATATATAATATACAGTATACTTTCTGCCAACCTTGTTTGGTCCTTGTGGGCTGTCCCTTTTTTTTTTTTTTTTTGTGTTTTTGGCGCTGTCACGTGGTTCCTCCTTGTTGCGTCGGTTTGGGAAGGAGCGAGAGTGCGGCGGAGCGCAGATGAGGCCAGGTCAGATACGCTGGGGTGGGTGTTTGCCTCCGGCGGCTTCTTTTTTTCTCCGAAAAAGAAGCAAAAAAAGGTAGCTCTGCGAGGCTGGAGGGGGTCCTCGGTTGATGTGTGTGTGGAGAGGGTGATAGTGGCGATCACGTGATGCTGTTTCTCGGTTATGTGTGTCTTAAGCGTGCGTTGTATAGCGGTATACGAGACACACGTCACCGTAGCGACAGTGTCGTATCGCATTGCCGCATGATTAGGGTGTGCTACTATGTCGATCCCGTCGTCTCATCCTATAGGGACGTATTTGTTGGTATCTATACAGTCTGAACGGTTTTTTTGGCTTTCATACTTTTGGGTCCGTCACGTGACATCAAACCCCGAGGCCCGAAGCCGCACACGCTACCACCGTCTCCGCCGAGGACCACTGGGGGGTGGGTGTGCCCTGCGGGCGGCCTTCTTTTCTAGAAAAGAAGCAAAAGCAGTGGTCGTACTCTCTCCGCGGAGCGGAGCTACCTTTTTTGCTTCTTTTTCGGAGAAAAAAAGAAGCCGCCGGAGGCTAGCCAGAGCCCTCCGGGGGTGCGTGTGTGCACTGCGGGCGGCCTTCTTTTCTAGAAAAGAAGCAAAAGCACTGGTGCGTTTTTTTTGCTTCGATGTGGAGAACGGAAGCTGTTGGAGGGCTCCTTACACTGCAACGTTCAGATAAGCGTTCGATCGATTTCGAGTGGAAGCAGTGAACAGCCGCACGTGCTATGCGGGAGCAAGATAACGCAGTGTTCCGTTTCGGGAAATATTATTTGCGGACGGCGTCTAATTTTGAAATATAAAAGGGGCCCTCTTCCCACCCTTTTTTTGATTTTTTTTTTTTCCTCCCCAGAGACGGTGGCACGTCTCTCACTGGTCTCGGGACATCCTGCACACACTAGCCGCAGTCTTCGGACAATTTTCTCAGTACGATGCAGCGTCTAATGGTTCCAGCGAGAGATATATGCTACCGTCTCCAGCGATAAGAGTCACCAGTCTTCCCGACCTTGTGCACACACAGCCACCGCAGTCTTCGGACACCAATTCTTGTCCCTGTGCACTAGTGAAGGACGGCCATCGGCTCTGGTCGCTTTATATCTGGCCGCACACATACCTACTAACCAGCCACAGCCCACAGGCCGTATTCCTACCAACTATCTAGCAGCTGCAGGATATCGCAATTAGGTCCGCTGGGGGCTATGCCCTACCGCCCGCCTCTTTTCTCGAAAAGAAGCAAAACACTGGAGCTGCCTCGCAGAGCTACCTTTTTTTGCTTCTTTTTCGGAGAAAAAAAGAAGCCGCCGGAGGCTACACCCACCCCCCTAGAGCTAGAACCCTCCGGGGGCTGCGTATGCCCTGCGGGCGGCCTTCTTTTCTAGAAAAGAAGCAAAAGCAGTGGAGAACAGATCTCCGCGGAGCGGAGCTACCTTTTTTTGCTTCTTTTTCGGAGAAAAAAAGAAGCCGCCGGAGGCAACGCACCCACCCTCTAGAGCTAGAACCCTCCGGGGGGTGCGTATGCCCTGCGGGCGGCCTTCTTTTCTAGAAAAGAAGCAAAAGCAGTGGAGAACAGATCTCCGCGGAGCGGAGCTACCTTTTTTTGCTTCTTTTTCGGAGAAAAAAAGAAGCCGCCGGAGGCAATACACCCTCCACTGGACACGTACTGCGTTGGGAGCCACTGCTAAAAATAGCGTCGATGAGGAAATATAAAAGGAGCCCAACGTCCGGCCTAGCGGAGCCTGGTGCAGCGTGACTTCTATTACAAACCACGAGCCGCACACCATCGCGCGCAATACGCGCGCTGTTCACTTTTTTTTTTTAATTTTGTTTTTCCAGCCGCACGCGGCGCGTCAGCAGTTGGGAGGAAAGAGAGCAGCGCGCTGGGAGTGTTTTTTTTTCTGTGGGCGATCGTGAGAATTTCCAGACACACACACTCACACACTCCATTCAACACGCAATGACGACTCGAGTGCCTCTGCGGGAGACGACGGGGAACGTTGTGCGGAGCCCGAGCAAGGCGGACGAGGGCGGCGGCGGCGGTGGTGGCGCGAAGCAGCGGCAGGACGAGGAGGACCTGCGGGACTGGCGGCGACAATGGCGCAAGATCATGGCCCGATCCAACGTGTACTTTGACGGCGTGGACGATGGGTCTGTGGACAAGGTCAAGAACGCGCTGAGCACGCTGGGCACGAAGATTGACCGGTTCTTCTCCGTCAAGGTGACGCATGTGGTGACGACGCGGAACGTGCAGCAGTCGCTGCCGGCCGGAGACGTGCTGTCCAAGGCCCACGCCGAGGGCATGAAGGTGTGGACGTTCGACAAGCTCGTGCGGTTCCTGACACACGTCTTGGGCCGGAGCCCCATCAACTATGTTGGCAACGACAAGCTGCTGCCGGCCATTCTCAAGCAGGAGAAGCTGACGGGACCCAACGACCGGGACCCGACCGCGCGCCGCACCGACCACCATTACTTCAAGGGCCCCTATCTGCTGGTGTGGGACCCGTCCCACTACCATCGGCCGCTCACCCACAAGGAATACGACCGCAAGACAGCCGATTACCCGCAGATGTTCTTTGGCGCCTACGGCAAGTGTCCGTTCCTGGACGACGCCGAGTATCTGGAGCGCAAGCGCCTGCAGCAGCTCAAGCGCAAGCGCGAGGAGCAGCACCAGCCCCAGCTCCCACCGCCACCACCGCCACAGGCACCGCCACCAGAAGCGACGCGACAGCCACAGTTCTTTGAACTGGCTGCCAGCGGGGTGTCGCGGTCCACGTCCACGGCGAGGTCGGTGGTGCAGTCCGGCAACACGGACCAGTCCGGTGCGCCCACGACCCAGATTGCGTCCAAGGAGGTCAACCACCTCAAGAAGCGCGTGCTGTCGTCCAAGCTGCCCAAGGTGGAGGAGAAGGAGAGGCCGGACCCACAGCAGCAGCAGCAGCAGCAGCAGCAGCAGCAGCAGCAGCGCCAGCCCAAGCACGACGACGACGAGTCCACGTCCAAAAACTCAAAGCCCGGCTACTGCGAGAACTGTCTCCAGAAGTTTGACCGCTTCGCCGACCACGTAAAGTCCAAACGCCACGTCAAATTCGCAACCGACCCTACTAACTTTGCCGACCTGGACAAGCTTTTGCATAAGTTGAGAAGACCCGAGAAGTAATTATTTATATTTAAAGCATTCATGACCCGACTAGCACCGTTCTCCGCGAAGCGGAGCTACCTTTTTTTGCTTCTTTTTCGGAGAAAAAAAGAAGCCGCCGGAGGCTACCAACCCTCCGGCGGTGTGGTTTGCCCTGCGGGCGGCCTTCTTTTCTAGAAAAGAAGCAAAAGCACTGGCCCACACACTCTCCGCGAACTGTCCTTTTTGGCGACGGTCCCAATTCGGAAGGTGCTTATCGGGAGAGAGGCCCCAAATATAAAAAGGGGCCCTTTCCCACCTCCTCTAACTTTATTTTTCGCTCAACTGTGGAGAGCACCACAAGGTTGACAGAATACGCACATAAGGCAACAAATATGGGGTAACCAGCATGGGCTCTATGGACAGCTTTCGCTTCTAGGAAAGAAGCAAATAGCCTATCGGCCTCGCAGAGCTACCTTTTTTGCTTCTTTTCGGAGAAAAAAGAAGCCGCCGGAGGCACTATTATCGCTCACGTGATCATGGGGTTAGGGCTTAATAGTGCGGCTTGGTGAATTTTTTTTTTTATTTTTTACTAATATCCCAAGAGTCGACAGACTGGGCATGAGGTCTGACGATGTTTGCGTGCAGGAGACGAGTGGCCCACGAGATCGGGCATGTAATATGTCGCAGACAGGCGAGCACGGCCAGGAGCGGCAAGAAGTTTGTCATTGGCAAGAAGAGCGGTGCGGGATCACGGTTCGGGCCCACCAAGCCGGCAGCTGAACCGCCAGTAGCAGCACCGCAGCAGCAGCCTACGGTAAAGCCACCACCGGCATCAGTGCCCAAGAGGACTCAGACGGTTACACGGAAAGCACCAGTAAAAGAGGCGCCAGTGGAGCCAACACAAGCTGGCCCCGAGGAGCCTCCGACCGACAATGCTCGAGAAAAACCCAAGTCCAAAAAGGCGGAAAAGAAAAAACTCAAGAAAAAAGAGACAAATGCGGAAACTAGAGAGCGCAAGGGAGTTAGAGTAGACAAACGGCCGACGCTGACGGTTCCGCGCTTCATGAACGTGGCAGAATTGTCCAACCTGGTCAAGATTAGATTAAGCAACCTCCAGACGCAGATGGAGGAGATGGGGTTTGAAGACGTCGAGCACGATCACATCATCGACGGCGAGACGATTGGTCTGATTGTAGAGGAGCTCGGGTTCAAGCCGGTCTATGAAAGTGAAGACAAGACGAAGGCGTCAAGCGCTGTGGGCAGCAGCTTTGAAGACATTGTGCCCGCAGAAATCCCAGAAAACGCTCCGCTGCGGCCGCCCATCGTGACTATCATGGGCCATGTGGACCATGGAAAGACTACAATTCTAGATTATCTACGAAAATCGTCCATTGTGGCCGCAGAGCATGGCGGCATCACGCAACACATTGGTGCGTTTTCCGTCAAACTCGGCTCCAACAAGGAGATTTGCTTTTTGGACACCCCGGGTCACGCAGCGTTTCTCAACATGCGACAGCGAGGAGCCAATGTCACAGACATTGTGATTCTGGTCGTGGCCGCAGACGACTCGGTCATGCCGCAGACAAAGGAAGCCATCAAACACGCTCAAACCGCAGGAGTGCCCATCATCGTGGCCGTGAACAAGTGTGATCGTCCGGATGCCGATGTGGAGCGGGTTGTTGGGGACCTGGCTGCGAATGGGGTCGATGTGGAACCATATGGCGGAGACACGCAGGTGATTCCGGTGTCGGGGCTCCAGGGCACGGGCATTGATAAGCTCGAAGAAGCCGTGGTGACGCTAAGCGAGATTTTGGAACTCAAGGCTCCTTCCGAAGGGAACGCCGAAGGCTGGGTGATTGAATCCGAAGTGAAGAAGGGGGTTGGTGCTGCGGCCACTGTTCTGGTTCGACGCGGCACGCTCAAAGTCGGGAGCTTTATTGTAGCAGGAACCAGATGGTGCAAGGTAAAGTCGTTAACCAACGATTTGGGCAAACGGGTCAAATCGGCAGGTCCAGGAGTACCAGTGGAGGTCTTGGGATGGAAAGAACTGCCAGAGGCCGGCGATGAGGTGTTGCAAGCCAACAACGAGGCACATGCCAAAAATACCACTCAGGGAAGAATCCTTGGCAACTCGGAAAAGCAGAAAGCCAAAGAAATTGAAGTCATGAACAAGCAGCGCAAACAGCAGCGGATTGATCAAGAGCTCGAGCAGGAACGCAAAGAACGAGCTCGATTGGGCATTGTCGAGGAAGAGGCACCATCCACCGCCGCCGAAGACGTCGCTGAGGCCTCGGCCGCGGTTACAGATAAGCTACGGTTTATTGTCAAGGCCGATGTTTCTGGATCAGCCGAGGCCGTTTCAGATTCCATCCAGGGCCTCGGAAATGAGGACATTGCTGCATCAGTACTCTATTCCGGCGTGGGCGTTATAACGGAATCAGATGTTACACGAGCCCAAGTTGCAAATGCATCCATTCTAGCCTTCAACCTGAAAACGCCAAAGGATGTGGCTAGCTTGGCAGCCCGTAATAACGTTGAAATTATCAACCACAGCATCATTTACAGGCTGTTGGAGGACGTCACCCAACGGCTGTCCAACCAGCTCAAGCCAGAAATCAAGCACAAAGTCCTCGGCGAAGGGGTCATCAAGGATGTTTTTGAAATTTCAATGAAAAGGAGCAAAAACATTCTTGTGGCCGGTGTTCGGGTGTCCAACGGGATACTCTCACGAAAAGCCAAAGTCAAGGTACTTCGAAATCGTGAGCAGGTATATGACGGTAGTTTTTCATCCATGAAACACCACAAGGAAGAAGTCAACGAGGCCAAGAAAGATTCCGAGTGCGGGCTAGCGTTTGATGGGTGGACTAAATTTGAACAAGGCGACTTGATTCAGACATACGAAGAAATTGTGATACCTCGCCATTTGTAAATAGATTCATATTCTTGTAAATAAATTAACACATTAATTGATTTATGTCTTAGACATTTGGTGGTCGGTTCCAAGTATTTTGGCAACCGGCATTAAAGGCAGGGTTAGCGACCCAGCTGAGTTGACCCGAGATTTTGTTGTTATTTATAATCTCACTGTGCCGTTATTTATTTTCTTTTTAGTTGCTTCAGACAGAGCCTGTTTATTTTCATGTTCATGCTCATGCCCACCTATACCTCTGTACCGGTCGAGGTTGAGACAGGCTACCACCAACTCCCAGCGTACTTTGTTCAAAAACCTAAATTTACCTGAGATGTTAATTTTAGCCTTTACCCCCTTTCACCGTAAGCATATACCACCATGGGACAAAAAAAAATACCACCTCCTTCTCTGTTGTATGTCTCACAATTAACGAAAAAGTCCCACATATATAAGCCCGAGAGAATGCCATGGCTTCTTCTCGATATCTCAACCCTCTCATTCTATTCGAATAAAAAGTCACAAAAATGGTTTCTGCAAAGATTTTGTTCACTGCGTCAATCGCCCTGCTCCAATTCGCTCAAGGTCGTCCCACCGCCTCTGGTATTGCTGACCTTGATGCCTTTCCAGAGCCTTATTTGGAGGACTACGATGCAACTTTGATTGAAGCTAGAGGCTTTGGGTTGGGTGGCCTTTTCGGCGCCTTTAAAGGATGTTCGTCCGGAATAAACACCATTGGTAACATGCTTGCGCAAAAGAAACTTGGATATCAAGGTGTTACCAGATGTTGTCACTCCATTAGTAGCCTGTGCAGACAGGCCAGCGGATACTGTCATACTGCGCAAAACTCCAATACCGTTTCTAATGAGCAAATCACTGCAATGTTGAAGCCATTCATTGACGCCCTTATTCAAGCCGGTCAACATATGGTCCCTCAAATTGTCGACAACAGCGTGCACATTAGTCCTCAAATCATTATCAACATGAACAATGATATCAAGAACATTATTGAGATCTCCCAAAAGTATGGTGTAAGCTCTGAACAACTTCAAGAGATTCTCAACAAGTTGCAAACTGCTGCTCAAAACACCAACACCAACACCAATTCCAACACCAATATTAACAACAACAACAATGCTGGTGGAAGCGCACCTGCCCAGGTTCCAGTTGCCTCAACCACCACTCTTCCTCCAGTAACCTCAACTGCTACTGCTACTACTTACACTACTCCAATCGTTACCAGTTCTGTTCCAGCCCCAGCAACCACTAGCTCCGCTCCAACTTCAAACACTAGCGAAAATTCGAGTGAAAACTCCAACTCTAATAAGAATGAAAACACCAACTCAAACACCAACACTAACACCAACAACAACTCTAATACCAACTCCAACTCCAACACCAACTCCAACTCCAATGGTAACAGCTCTGGATCTGCCAATACAAGTCAAAACAATGCCAACGGAAGCTCAAGCTCTGCTGAAACTAACGAAAACAGCAGCCAGAATGGTTCTTCTTCCACTGGTACCATCAACCAATCCAACAATCAACAAAACTCTCAATCTAATCATCAAGAGGCCAACGGTTCCGGAAACATCAACCAATCCAACAACCAAGGTAATGCTCAAGCCAATAACCAAAATGCTTCTTCTGGAAGTGGTAGCAGCATTCACCAAGAAAGCAACCAAAACAACAAACAAGAAAACAACCAAAACGCTTCCGGATCAGGATCAGGATCTATCAACCAGTCCAACAACCAAAGCTCCTCTCAATCCAGCAATCAAAACGCTAACTCTGGCTCTTCAGGATCCGGATCTGCCTCAAGCAACAACAATGCTTCTACTAATGGCGGCTCTTCAAGCTCCAACAATGCTGCTTCCAGCGGGAACGGTGGCTCTGCTTCTGCTGATTCTATCATCAACAGTACCAATAATAACAACGACGTCAGTGGTGATGCTAACATTGCCAACAACAACTCGAATGAAAATAACCAAATCCACAGCTCTGGATCCGGAAGTGTTGATACTACCAATAAGAACACTCAATCAAATGATTTCCACTCTTCTCATGACACCACCGTCTCCAGTGGTGGAAAGAGCAAGTGTGCTTCCGGATGTTGCGACTGCGAATAGAGATATTTCGATGTTTAGTATCCTCCGATTTTTTCAAAATTTTTCTCCCCTTTTAGTTTTTCCTTTTCGTATATTTTTAAACTCCTTTACTTCATATGATTTTATAATTTAATCTTGCTTTCTTTTTAAATGTATTGATTCTATAAAACATTACTTTGATTCTTGTTCCCACTGAACTCCAACCCATTCTTCACTGTAGCCAACTCCGTTATTATCCAACCTGGCGATTTCATCATTTTCCGCAGTGGCAACGAATATTGTTCCCCATTCCATTCCATCAATTATCTCTTGGTACTCCTCCAAAATCATAATCGCATGAGGCATAACTTGGAGTTCAATTCTTCGCTTGCTACCATTTTCTGCATTGGGAATTGATTCATTTTTGACAACCTTTGCAACAGAATCATTCCCGTTGTATAATAATGGTTCTAAACGTGGGTATTCATATCTGATAACTTGATCAGGGTTGTGGCCAACGACACGAACAAAATTCTGGAAAACTTGATCAGATGATGCCGACTCAATTGCGCTCACTAGGTCCTTCTTGTCAGATGAACCACCAGAAGTAGTTTCGACTTCAATTTCTTCATCATTACCTTCGTCAAGCATTTCGGGGTTGGCGTTTTTGACCATTGGATCAACTTCTTCAGTTCCAATGTATTCATTTTCGCCAGTAATATAATAACAAGGATATGCAGGGAATGTTGTCGTAGTCTTTCTGGGCTTTTTACTAGGGACTGATTTCTGTTGGGTCTTTTCTTCAGGTTTTGCTGGCTTTTCAGTCTCTTCCTTCTTGGAATCAAACGGATTAGAGCCGAATGGGTTTTCGCCTCCAAATGCATTAGTCGTATTTTTGGTTTCGGAACTGAAAATATTTTCACCCATTTGCTTGATTTCCGCCTTATGAGCTATATCCTTTTCGACCTCCTTGGCAATCATGTCTTCTTCCGCCTTTTTTAATGCAGCTTCCGCTTCTTCATCGCGTCTGACAGCCCGAATCGCTCTGACTGAGCCCAACTTTCGTCGACAAGTAGCTTCTCCACATGCGAAAACATATAAAGCTCTATCGTAATATGTGCCTTCAATTGATGCATCAAGTTGAGCAATTAAAGGCAACGTTTTGTTACAGTTTTTACATTCGATAAGTTCCTTTGGAGCTGGAGAATTTTCGTGAAGCCAAACCTACAAACGTCAGTTAAATCCCGCGCAATTGGTGTAATTGATATATAGTCTTACTGGTTGTCCGCCCAAATGATTGTCAGAATAACTGACTTCATCCTTGTCACCCACTTTGTCGTCAGCAAATCCGAGAGTTACAGACGTAAGCCCCTCGAGATGCTCATCTTCAATATCAGAATATTCCGAATCAGACATTTTCCTAACGTTCTAGTACCTGATAAGGCTGTAAATGAAATTTTTCGGCTTTATCATTTTTTTTTTTTTTTTTTCCAGTTGTTGGCCCTGTCGGAGTCGGCATTCCGAACGCCGACAGGAGATAGAGGAAAAAATTATAGGTTTGTGTCACCGCATCTCCGCAGATGAGCGGGGACCCTTCACAACATCCGAAGCAGCATCTAATAGATCTCAATTGAGTTATATAATTTCATCTTCTAGTACAACTTCTCGGAGTTCGTTATTTTCTACGGCCTCTTGCATTTCTGCAAGGTTTCCAACAACTTCATCTTCTCGGATAACTGCAGGCAATCGACGTCCTTTGCCTCTCCATCTCCAGATTCTTTTCGCTTTTTCATTTGTACCCAGGTCAATCATCGTAAACTCAATCCCATGGGATTCAAGGATATGGGCGAGACGGTTAGTATCTGTCGGGATGTGGAAGTCAGCCGAAGCAAGCGACGTATACAGGTAGATATTTGGTGTGTCGTCATCAGAAGAGTCATCAGATGAATCTTCTTCTGAGGAAGAATTGTCTTCTGAGGACGAGCCATCCTTTCGAGAAGCTTTTTCTTCTTCCTCTGACGATGACGATGATGACGCTTCAACAGAACGCTCGTCAGTCGTAGGAGTAGTGGTATTAGTTTTTTCGTTATCATCGCCAACAGGCTCAGTTTTTCGTTCTTCAGAGGTTGTTCTGTTTGAATCAGTGGTAGCGTTTTCGGATTTACCATCTGTCGACCGGGTTTGATTGACTTGAACATTTGGATCCTCCTCACTGCCTTCGGACGATAGCTCAGAGTCTTTTGAGCCGTCAGGACTCGATTCCTTTTCTTGTAACATGACTTTGTTAATATTTTTTTCTTGAGAGTCCTCGGAAAACTCCTGCCCTTCTAGTCCCTTGTTCCTCTCGCAAGGTGGTGACGCCGGTTCATTTGTTTCGATTGACTCTAAACCTTGTGGCACATCTTTTTTAATTTCTTTTTCTTTCTGTTCTTCTAAATTTTTCGTGTTCTCCGTATCCGGAGGTGATGATGGTGCGTCTCTTCCGATTGAATCTAGACCCGATGATGATGTGTTTAACGCTTCGTTTTTCTTTGGAGTGTCCGCAACATCCTCATGCTCATGTTTTCTAGTATCAACTGAAGACTCCGCATTCACTTCTTCAACAGTGTTTCCACTAACAAAGTCGGTTTCTTTGGATTCGGTCTCAACTACTTCAGTCTCGAAAGAAAGCGCTTCAGTAGAATCGATTTGAGCTGTTTCGGCTTCTGTTGTGTCGTCTGACAATTCGACTGATTTTTGAGGCGTTGACTCTGTGTTTACCTCTCCTATAGTTTTTTCTTTCGACAGTTCAGATTCTGCTTCGAAGTTTTCCGATGCCTTTTCAATACCAGCCTTATCGGCCGGTTCTGAATCTACACAATGGTCTTTCGGAACTTCAGGCGACGTGGATTCTTCAACTGGGATATGCGGTATCTGCTCTTCAGTTGCTTCGTTCCCCATACTCTCCGAGGTCTCAGAGTGTTCAGCCCGTTCACTCACGGATTCCCTAGATTTGCTGGGGAGCTCTTGCGAGGGCTCTGGTTCTTCGACAGTTTTGTTCGCAGTTTCTGGGGAACCTGCAAGCGCTGCTTTTGATGCCTGGTCAGTAGATTCCAGTTGTCCACGACGCTCATCGGGTACATTTTTTCCGGTTTCTTTATCTGATATTTCTGCACCAATTGTTTCTGGTCTTTCGTCTACAGTATGACCAGCACTCTCGGAACCAGCTTCATCTTTTCTGTCCACTACAGCACTTTTAAATTCTTTACCTGTTTCTTGGTTCTGGTTTTTAATGACTGACATTTGTTCTTTAGAAAGCGCATCACTGGGTTCTTCAGACGTCTCCACAATTAATGCCTTTCCAGATTCGTCAGCTGTGTTGAGAACCTTGTTACTTTCTTCTTTGTTGTCTTCACTAACACCTGTGGTATTCAGCTCCGTGGAAGGCTCGTCCATCTGAACATTAGCGATCACCGGCTCTGATACTGCAGTGTCGTCCTCCGTCGAAGGCCCAGCTATACGCTCAGTTTCTGTCTCAAGTTTAGCTGCCGAATTATCAATTGGATCATGAGAAGATTGTTCAATTTCTTCGTCTGACTGTTTACCATCTGCAGATACTTCAATCTTTTTGTCTAACTTTTCACAAGCCGCTGACACTTCTGGTTCTTCTAACTGCGCAGCTTCCGTTGAATCAACTACAGCGGCTTCTCCAGACATTTCATATGGATTCAATTGACTATTTTCTGTAATCGATTCGTCCTCGGCACTTTCGCATGCAGCATCAACCTTTTTTGATACTTCAGTTGAACTTTCCTCAGACGGATTACCAGTCGTAGGAGACGCCTCAGTCTCCTTCCGTTCGTTCTCAGCTGTCCCATGGGATTTTTCATTATTAGTTTCTTCGTTTTGCGCCATTGAAGTGTGCCCTTTATCCTCAAACTCACTGTCACTCTTTCCCGTGGGCAGATTAGCTTCATTTTTATCAGGTACATCTTCACCTAAAATTGTATGTTCATCTGTGGCATTAACCCCTGAATTCTTTTTTGAATCTTCAAATTCGTTTTCAAATGTATCCTCATCTATTACCTTATTCTCTTTCCCGTCGTTCGTACTGGACATTCGAGTGAGGATCTCTGACCCAGTGTCATTCACCGCAGTCTCTATATCCTTTAGATCCGTATGATTCTCCTTGAGGTTTGTACTGGTGGCATCGTCGTCATTTTCTGCTAATTTATTGGACTCAGTGTTCAGGGAAGCTCTCACATCCCTCCCCTCTTCATTTCCAGAAATTTCAAGATCCTCAGTGTTGTTGTCAACATCATCCTCCTTTCTCTCATCAGTCAATTTGGCGCTATCTGATAAGGTCATTTCTTCAGATATGAAACAAACTCTATTGCCCTTTTAATCTTTGTTTTGTGTACAACTTCACACAAGCGATGTATATACACGGAAATGGACAAATGCTTGGGTTTGTATAAAGCTCCGCTAGTCCTACTCGACGCTATTACCTGAAAAGCAGGGGCTCTGACCTGTTGGTCTCAAGACGACGCGTCACGATCTGGTCTGCTTACGTAAGCTTTTTTTTTTTTTTGTTTTTTTGTTTTTTTTTTTTTTGTGGTGTGTGTATGTGTGCGATAGATCAACCTGACAAACGTTACGATGGTTCTCTTCGTACGCGTTTCTTTTCTTTCACATTAATCGGGAAGGCATTAATTAAAAACTGCACATATCTAGACGTTGTTTATGGAGATTTTGTCATTTTGTCATTTATGTTGTGTGGCGTGTTCAGATCCTATCTTACCTGGGAGCTGAAGGATTGCCAGACAAATTGCATGTCTACCCAAACCAGGTAAGCAAATGATTTTCTTAAAAAGTCTCACTATCCGATCCATACAAGCCATTCTCCATCAATGCGGATAAAATCCCACATTCGTCGAACCCTGACCCTAAACACTCCCCCACAAAAATTTAGCCGCCGAGATACGAGATATAAAAAGGTGACAGCTCGTTGATCCAGAGTCTCCACGATAAAATCATACGATGGGGATTGTGGTTCGAGCAGCACAGAAGGACGACTATCAACAGCACGATGCGCTATTCGTGGCGTATTTAGACTTTTACATGACATCGGTCGACAAGAAGGTGAGGGATACGTCATTTGCGCGTATGTTAGGAGATGAGGAATCAATGTGGTGTGCTGTGGCTTATGATGATGCAAACCCTGATAAGCTTTTGGGGTTTGTTCATTGGTTAACTCATCGCAACACCTGGATGCTGGACCCTGTCATTTATCTCCAAGATCTTTATGTCGATCCTAATGTTCGGTGCGGCGGTGTGGGTCGTAAGTTGATTGAGTATGTTTATGAAGACGCCAAGGCCAGAGGTCTGCACAAAGTGTACTGGCACACTCAACATTTTAACCATGCGGCGCAGTTACTGTATACGAAGCTTGCCAAAAAGTCTGATTTTGTTCATTACACCAAGGAGCTTTAGTAAGAATCAGTTAATTTGGGTCTACAGAATGCATATGTATGTAGGTATGTATGGAGAGTTTATTCACGTCTAAATAATAAACCAGTTGAGACTATGCATAATAAAATGGCGCAATTGCACGATACAAAGAATTTATGGGTAAGCATATATATATTCAAGCGTCAGAGGCATGTCCGAATTGGTCGTCGTGTCTTAATGGTGTCAATATTAGTTTTGGGTGTGCACAATTGCGAAGTGCTAATTAATTATAATCGAATTAGAATCATACGCGTATATATCTATATGCATAGACCTATAAATAGCCAGCTAGCTATAGAATTCGATATTCGAATTGAATATTAATATAATCGATATCAAGATAAGTCAATATTAATTATTATGAATTTTCGAAATGAGCCGCACTGAATGCGGCGCACTTAAATATAAAAATCAAATTTTAAATAAAAAAGTACAGTACCATCCGTTCGCGCGTCGTCTCCGACCGCGCTACTGAATATGGCCCTTACAGGCTTAACTATATCCGATCGAACGAGAGAAAGTGTTGCCCTGTAGGTATGACCGTACTTATAAGTCATGTGACTTTCCTGATTAGGAATTTCCTATTCCGGGTATGTAAAAAAAAAAAAAAT
>JAJLUK010000003.1:16014-51216 GCA_030570055.1 Blastobotrys chiropterorum
TTTTCCGGGGTGAGTTTTAGTGAGTATTTTACGAGTCTCACACTGTTCACGTATAAGTGATCGTGCGTAAATGCATTTCTCATCCTAGTCCTTCATTGAATTTAGCTGTGATATGGTGTGATTGGTTGGTTTGATTGATTTTGGTTGATTAAGTTAATTAGTTGTACGTATATCATAGTGAACATATAAACAAAAAAAATAAAAAAAACTATTCCGGAAAAGCAATCCGAACTACCCATCAGCGCTAAAGTGGAGCCTGCGGCGATGCATTCTTTCGCACAAGTATGGAACCACAAGAAACAATTGAATGAATATGATAATTAAAATTAATTATCATATGTAAATGAAGTAAATACCCCTGGTCTACGGACTTGATAAGGTAGGAATAAATTTGATTAAAATCAAACCGGAAATTAGCAGTCGACTCCTTCGCATAAGTATTGAAATGCTCAACAAATGAAAGGGTATGATGATGTCATTATTGTATCATAAATTAAATAATATTTCTGATTTACGGATTTGATAAAAAGTAAAGAATAAATTGATTAAAATCAAAATCCGGAAATTATTATAGTGTCGCTGATTCATTGGATTTATGACTACCTATGAACAAATCAATTAATTAAATTAATTCGGAATATAATTAACTCAGGGCCACCCAAAGAAAACGTCTACCGCTAGGGGACGCTATAATCATCTCCATCACCATGCAAATTATTATTTTATTATCCGGCCTAATATATTCTTAATAAAGCCAGATTTACATGCACAGCAAGCTTTGACTGTAGTAGTTGTTTTTTTTTTTTTTACCAAACTATTAAAGGCGTTCCTATTACTTGTCCTCCGTTTTAATGGACTTGATGGTAGCTACAGAGGTGAAGACAATGCATAATCTCTATAGTATTGTCCCAATAACAATTTGGGATTCCGACTTCTGCTTACCTAGATTTTATCCCGTCAACTTGTGTAACATCTAGTTTTTCCTTAACAAGCAATAGTACAGACACCATTAACCTCTGCTAGCCCGTTGTACAGCTCTCTCGAGTTCGCATTCCTTTTGAAACGATTTCTTACGTTTCAAATCAACCTGTTGGAACCGTAGCTGGACATTATACGAAGAAACCCGGCTGCTGTGAGGAACGGACAGAGGCCATACTGATAGGCTGTCCGAGCACTAGATCTGGATCTCGATAATACCGAGAATTGCGCATTATTACTTTTGCTGGACAGATTTCCGCTTCCGCTTGCTGAATTCCTCGGAATTCACAACTGCGGCTTTTACGCATATGCCAATTTTCCTCATGCTTTATTCCATAGATAACGACATGCTGACAATGAATGTTTATATTGGAATGTCTTTGCACAAGCGAAAATACTGCGTGGCTTTCTATGCATAGGTAGTAAATTTTCTTTAAAAGTCTACATTCCGTCTATTACAGCCTTTTTTAACATTTTCGCCAGACAAACGGTCATCTAACCATGCAAAAGCGTGTACCAAGCCGCCATATTCAGTACCCATGTGATCGCCATTCTCATTTCTGAGATATTCAATATCGGCACCATCCTGACAGTACTTTTGCGCAACTCTGTCTACCGATGAGATTGAAATCAATTCGTCTTTTACACCTTGATATAGATACACTGGGATTTTGGGAGTCGACTTGCCGAGGGTTTCGTTATCGCTGATATTTTGCAACATTGTGTTGTTCATGATTTTCTCTCCACTCTGGAAATAACTGTACACATCCTTATATGCGAATTCTGTAGTAACTTCGTTAATGCATTCATCCCGGACATATTGAAAGTGGCGTTCGGCCGTGGGCTTGACTTCTTGTTGCAACAATTCACGGATTCCAGGATACTGTCGTGCCATCCCCGCCAGACTGGAAAGTAACAACCCGGCATTTTCGGTTCCATTCAGTACATCCATCATTTTGATAGAATCAACTGGATAACCACCAATAGCCATTCCGACCAGATTAGAGCTCAGCTCGCTTGCATAATGTGGTTGAAGTTCCCCAGCCCAGCCAGTGGCAAGCGAGCCACCGGAATAACCCCATATAGCGACTTTGGAATGCTCGGAAATATTGGTAAGATGGCCTGATTTCAAGACTGCCCGGACAGCATCCAAAGTGGCATGACCGGATAAAATTGATGCCATGAACGCACTTTTTGGACCTTCATGATCGGGAGAGTTCACGATATATCCTGCGTTTAGAGCAACTTGGATGGCTTGATCGTTCCCATGAACTGTGCCATTTGAGCGGAGTTGATTGGACGGAGCACATTTAAGGTTGACCGAGTCCTCCGGTATTTGATAAGACAAGACCTTATCGTAGCTGGTTACGTTTTTCGGAACAATGACAGTGGTGACGGTAGCCACAGGGTTGCCAAAAGTGTCGCTTGTTCGATATAGTAATTGATATGCATCCCCGACATTGCTAAACCCTTTCATTGAGTCCGGACCCAATGCCCAGGTATCTAGAATGGCGCCAGGTTCTTTGTCCTGAAAGGTGTGGGGAGGAGAGTAGAAGCGGTCTGTCAGCGACAGCAACGGGGACAAGGACTGGGTGAACCGCATTGGGGGTAGACAAAGATGGTGAAGATCGGTGTTTCATTTTATATTTAACTACGAAGCTCACGATGCCGTGTCTGTCCTCGGTACTAGCCACTGTCTCACTGCTGCAGATCCTGGTGTTGTGTGGAGCATCCGAGAAACTACCGGTTCGCCTTACTCGACAAAGGCAGAGAACAAAAAACAAAATAAAATAAAATAAAACAAGCTATCTAAAGGCGTCTTTTGAAATGCGACGTCTAACATTCTCGAACAGTGTGGCGTTAACGTTGGTCCTGTGTTGTAATTTTTTTTAATTTGGAATAAACTACTTGAGGTAATTACGGTTGTTTATTTTTTTGTGCACGGTTTCAGAGGACTGAAGACATGGGAATTCGGAAGCTCCACTTTCAAGGGCGAGGTAAAAAAAAAAAAAAATAAAATAAAAAAAAAAAAAGACGTACAACTACGCCCTCGTCCAAATCCGATTCCCCTGAGAATGTACACTACCGGTATGCATTTATGAGCAACTGCAGATATACCCAAATGGGAAGCGGCCGCCCTAAACGAGAAACCTGCAGGCCAGAGTCATAAAGATCTGCACTATTGACACAAAGACGGCGAGGCCCCTGAAAAATGAAAACAAAAGGAAGGAAAGAGGAAGGCGAAAGGGAAGAAGAGGCTTTTGGTGTTCATCAGGTATATTACGGTTTTGTTATACACATTGTATCTATGCGAAAATAAGAAATTGCGAAAAAAGGGGATATTAAAAAACGGTACACAATGCATCAGAAATCAGGCACTTAGTTCTTTGGGTGGAAGATTGGATCATCCTTGTAGGTTTCGATGGCCTTGTCGAACCATCCGTCAATTTGCTTAACGAGGACGTCAAGGGCGTCGACGATGATGTCAGAGGACTTGTCTCTGAGGTTGGAAGAAAGAGTGTCAGTGTTCTTCTTCAAGAGCTTAAGATCAGCTTCGACGATGAAGCCAGCAGAGCCAATGCCGAGGATGGCGTGGTCGAATTCGTCCTTCTTGTCCTGGATGACTTGGAGGACGGACTTGATCTTTGGAATGACAACCAAAAGAGTGGCAGCAACGTTAGCGGAGTCTTGGTCGTTGAACTTGTCGCATTGAGAGATCTGGTCAGCAGTGCCGGAGACTTCCTTAGCCAAGCCCATGTTGTCGATTTGAATCTTCAACAAGTCTGGGATGGAAGAGAGACCGAGACCGTCACCGACGCTGAAGTCGCCAATCTCAGAGTTGAGGGAGGAGACGGAGCCGGAGAATTGGTTGATCTTTTGGATAACCTCACCTGGGCAGCCAGAGGAAGAGGAGGTGTCTGGAGCTGGGGCGGCCATGGTGGCAGCAGCGAGAGTGGAGGCAGCAGCAAAGGTGTTGAACTTCATTATTAAAGAAAGGCTTTGGGCAGAACTAGTGTGTGTACAGAAGGAAGACTGTGTGAAGAAAGAGAAAGAAAAGCGTGCATGACGAGCTCTATTTATATTTGGTTGGCTCGAGCGGAGAGATGTTGTTGCATTTTTTGTGAGACATTTCTGAAACGGGAAGGACCTGTTGTTTGCGGGGGTGGGTTCCACTCTATTAGCGTGCTTCTATTTTGGGTCTGGCGTGCATGCATTATTGGTATGCAAGTGCGACGCAGCATTCCTGACGAGAGCTTGTAATTTGCCTGGAGATCGGACTCCAGGAAACCAAAATACGAACTGGCCAGGAGGGAATTGTTCGGAATGCGGGGAAAAGAAAAACCAGAGGGAGAGAAACCAAAGGTTTTTCTCGACGGTGAATTGGAAAAAGACCCTCGAACCTTACGAACACAATAACTCGAATTAAGCTCAGACAACTTACACAAAGGACCGTTTTGTTTATGCCTTCCCTATAATATCGTCAAACTATTGACGATCCCTGCAGAGCTCGGAGTTGTGTCTGGCGGGGTCACCACCACATGCAACAAGAGCTATGCACGTCAAGAACCGAGAAGTGCATGGTGGGTCTCTCTCTCTCTCTCAGGCGGGCATACATATCTGCGAACTACGGGGAGCTATGTAACTAGACACACAACCTTTTTGTGCACTTTCTTTACCTCATTTTTTTTTTTTTTTTTAATTCACTTCGTCACCTTCCTCCGCTCACTTATGTCCGCACCTCCCAGTTTGTCACCCCTCTCATCGCGCGCCGGTAGTGTTGTGATCGGCGGACCGAAAATGCGCGTACAAACGGTGAAAAAAGTACTCGTTTCTTTTTGTTTCATATGATTCAGGGGATCGACCTTCGATCACATTCATTAGGCGCCAAGATCGAGCCGAAAGCGGCAGGCGGCGGGGTAGATTCCAGCTTGTGAAAGCGCCGTCTAGTTGCCCCAACAACGACAACAAAGCCCGCCAAGGGGACCATTGTCATGGAAACGAGGGTCCGCCTAAGGCAGATAGCAGGTCATAAAGGCTCTTTTTTTAGTGCTGGGCACGTATTTTCGTGTGTCAGTTAAAGTGTGGTTCTTTGTGAGCGTGCTAATCCTTCAATTGGCGGCAGGTTGGCGTGGTTCGCCCGTTTTGATTGGGTGTGAGACGTTCGTCGAACATCATTCTTTTTTTTGCAATAGGGTCCACTGCTTTTCTGGTCTTTGTTTACAAGTGTTTCGGACGCTAGTGCTAAATATATATATTCTGAGTCTGCAAAGTGGGGGCAGGGTTATTTGTTGAGCACACACTGTTTGTGTATTTGACGGATCGACAGGTCTGTGTCCGGATTAGCATATGGGGGTGGGTGGAGAGCTTTCTGAACTGTACTTCAAAGCTGTTTTGGGTTAAAGTGAGTTGTGTTTGAGTCTTTTAAAAAAAAAAAAAAAAGGTCCACAGGGTGCAGAGCCGACGTTTATATATATATATATATACCCTCCTCTCATCCCTTTACCCCTGGGGTGCCTGGATGAGCTCCTGTCAACCCGCTTGGCATGCAGCCGAGGAATTTTGCTCAGATCCCACGCAAGAGAAAAGGTGCACGGTAATAAGCGTGTGATTTTTTTCTTTTGCAATGAAGCCGACAATTGTGAATCGAATGTGTGCTAAATTCACGAGTACTATGTATACGTAGGGGCAGCGTTTGTCCTGTTTCAAAGAGTAAAAATATAAGAATATAAGACCTCCTGTTTGGGTGCAGTGACAGCTCGGTCATAGGGGCCTCGTAGAGATCAGCTTCTTTCAAAGTTGTCGCGTTTTCCTCCTGGCTCAAAGGAGAGGCGAAAAACCATGTTTTCTGCTCAGGGTCCGCTGCCCCGCCGAGGGGCACACCGTTTATTATATGCGTGTCTGGGACATATCCGCCGCGCGCAACGGTATCCGACACTACTAGTGCGGTTGGAAAAGATCATGATTGCCTCGGCTGCTTCTTTTTGTCTCGTAAAGAAATAGAAAAAAAAAAAAAAAAAATTGATTTGCTGTTGATGTGTTCGAGTGCTTTTGTTTCTTTTTCTATAAAGAAGGCCATCCCAGGGCACTGGAACCCTTTTGGGATGGAACTGCCTCCGGCGGCTCCTTTTTTCTCCGAAAAGAAGCAAAAAGGTAGCCGCTACGCGGAGTGTGTGCATGCTCGTGCTTTTGTTTCTTTTCTAAAAAAAGAAGGGGTACCGAAGGCAATTCCTGCCCAATCGGTGGTAGCAATTGCGGAGGTCAATTCTAAACTAAATAGCAGGCCGTGTTTACTGCATGGTTTCGATAGTGTCAATTGAGCAAAGTGGTCGTTTTGTACTGTTCCGAGTTAAAGCGTATATGGGAATGGCGTTTGTAACTATTGCATGTGATCGCGCACTGAAGAAATCTGACGACACAGGGCACAAACCTCGCCGATGGGTTGCTCCATAACGACAGTTGTAAAATACATACATTAGTATTATTTTGGATTAATCGTTCGAGTTCGCTTAGACGTCATTGTGGGAGTGCATAAGCCAAAAGTGTACAGATATTCTCGAAACCGATCAATAAGTTGATTTAAACATTCTCATTTGACGAGCTCGGAATTATAGTTAAACATTATATTCGTTGAGCACTCACACAGAAAAGTAATGTGACAATACGCATGGTTGAGGCAGCCGTTATTACATAAATCGCTGCTAAAGCGTGGGTTAGCCGACAGCTTAAACCAGTTGGACTACCGGAATAAGTTTTCGAATAATGTAATGTGACCGCTTTTCGCAACGAACGAAATACAATGTTTTTGCCCCTTTTCTAGAGGATACCACCGGCAGAGCGATTGTCTACGGCCATTCGGTGAAGCCAAAAAACCTGAGACGCGCCTTGTCACCAGATGATCTGAACGTGACCATATATTATAGTCAGATTTTTCCAGCCGCATTACTACGAAACACAAATAGTTGACTTATTACAAACAACAATTCGCAGTAGATATGCCCTCACTTCAAGGCACCGTCCCTCGTCGCACGTTGAGCCCAGCCTACCCACGTGGGGCGTAGTCTATATAACCTTCGGCGTTGAAGCCGATCGACCTCGATAAAGACCCAAGACACAATGCAACTGGAGGAGGAGACGCAAACGCTCAACGGGCATTTTACGGACGACGATTCAGGAAAGTTCTTTTATTACGATTTTGACGTCCCCGATGGGACTACTAGCATCGACTTTACCGTCAGCGACGAGCGAAGGGACAATGAAGACGAGAGTCAACTGGAGGTTGGAGTGTGCGGAGAAGACAAATCTCTGTTCACAAAAGACTTTTATGGATGGACAGCCAATGTTCGGAGCAGGTTCACCATCAGTCAACTGGAATCAACTCCAGGATACAACTCTGGCGCGATCACCTCGGGAAAATGGCATCTTGTACTCTGTCCTCGTCGCGGTGGTTTGAACTGGGAGGTAACTATTGATTTTAAGTTTGATTCCTTACCAACTTTCAAGCCAAACTACGCACCTAGTAAAATCGCAGATGAGAGTCCTGGATCTCAATGGTATAGGGGCGATTTGCACACCCATTCTATTTATTCCGACGGTACATACAAGTTGAACGAGTTGGTTAGCGGTGCCAAGGACCGCCAGCTCAATTTTTTCTTTTCTACCGAACACAATAATACATGTGCCAATGCTGTCTGGGGCAGCCACGCCAACAACGAGCGATTGCTTATTGGAAGAGGTGAAGAGGTCACCACTAGGCATGGCCATTGGAACGCATTAGGCTTAGATCGGCAAGAATGGGTGGAGTTTAGATATACCCTCGATGACATTAAAAGTTTGCGTAGAGCTGTAAATCAAGTTCGTCAACAAGGCGGGCTTGCTGTGGTCAACCATCCGTACGACCTTGGAATCTACTGTGCGTGGGAATTCCCTTATCTGGACGAATTTGACGCGTTAGAAGTCTGGAACGGGCTATGGAAAAGAGACGCGAATTGTGAGCGAAACATCAAAGCCGTTCATAAATGGCACGAATTACTTCGCCAGGGCAAAAAGCTGATTGCTGTTGGGGCAAGTGACGCGCATTACCCCACACAGCCAGTAGGGCATCCGCACACGGTGGTAAAAGCAGACGATTTATCTGTCAGCTCCATTCTGAAGGGGATCCGTAAGGGAAACGCATATCTTTCTTCGGATCCAGCATATTCTATTCAGGTAAAAGCAGATTATGTTTCTGTTTGTTTCGGGGAAAACGTTTCTCGTGCCTATCACACCATCAGTGTTTCGCTAAGGAATCTTCCAGAAGCTATTATTCATATCATCTCAAACGAAGGAATAGTGTCCAAGGTACCTCTCCCGGACGATAATGACACGCAAATAGTATTGTCCCCTGCTTGGAAGTTGAAAGAGTGGCTGAGATTCGAGGTTCGAGACGTTCATGAGATGATGCTTGTGCTAACGAATCCAATATGGGTTTGTTAGTTTACTCTCGATCAATTTCCACACGGTTTGGCACTTTGCAAAATTGAGCAAAACCACAGCGCATCAGACGATTCCTGGTTGATCATATTTTGTACGATAACTCGACGAAACACGGTCGATGGTACTATCTTCGATCCGGCCACCTGTGACAACATGAAGATCCTTAATAGCTCCTTTCCTCATGGGGCCATTTTTGGCGACTATCTCATGCAACACGTCAATCGCGTCTAAAAGGTCCTCATTGTTGTTTTTCCTTTGGAGTTCCTCCAATCGGTCCGCAAACGCCCAGATCCATTTGATAGCGTAAATGATTAAGTTTTTTCCTTTCCATATTATAGTCTGTTGACCCACAGAGTCGTCGAACACTTGCCGTATTACTTCATTGTCGCCGACGTTAAATTTAAACTCCTCCTTCATCCAGTTTGCAGGTAAATCTTGGTTGGTCGTGACGTGATCAATAGCTCTCTGAAGCTTGCTCTTTATTTTGTCAAGCTTTTTAGTCCCCGGGTCAATGGTAAAATCAATTTCTTCAAAAGTGTCACGATTGTGGAAACGAGCCGCTGAAATGAAGTCACCCGAACTTATCATCTTTATGGGGGCAAGCTTTTTCAAATTTTTCGACTTTACGATTTCCTGGTCCAGTTCTTTCAATGCTATCAATTAGACATGTATTAAAATGAGACTCAGAATGTGCTCACCTTGATTAAAACGGCTTTCCGGTAGTTGTTGGTTCTCCATGCGTGAAATAGTTAATGATGTGAGATAAAGGAAAAAAAAAAATTGTGTGTTTTTAACTGCTGTGGTAGGGCTATTTGCCAAGATAGGTTAATCTTGTCTCAACACACACATGCATATAAATACCTCAACGCAATGTTCGTGTCAAATCATTAGCTTTCCTGCGGCACGTTAGCCCTAGTTTCGGCTAGGTGTTAGTTGCTGTTAGTAAAAATCGGCCGATTGTCATAGTGTGTATTGCAGGGGATGCCTCTGCAGAGCATACTCTGCCACTGAAAGGAAGATTAAGTGATGACTGCAGGAGACAGAAAAAGAAAAAGCGCGGTATAACAATCATCTCTATTGGTTACAGTTTTCAAAGAAAGGACTGTAGATCGGCATAACCGAATGTGGAACTACAGGCTTAGAAAGTGTGGACGTGCATATGAAGTGAGCTAAGTCATGTAGGATGCCAAGTAGCGTGCACAATACTGTTGGAGCTTTTGTGTCTGCTACTTTCACAGTTGAAAAGAGCTATTGCATAAAACACTAAGCTATAATATGACAAATAGTACTACATACTAACGCATTGACCTTATTTCTCTAGTTTGGATACGAGCTACACCTATTTATGCATGTTACCTTGAACCATTGTTTGTGTAGTCACTCACTACACAACCTCACTTTAGTAGCCCAGTCATCCTTGTGCACGCATAATAACATGGTTTTTTTACTGCGTAGTATACAGCGTTCTCTCGTTGTACTCTAACCAAAGGATCCTATTCGTTCGTGCAGAACTGTTAGTACCCAGTCCTACCGTCCTCTGATACCAAAAAGTGAAAAAGCTCCCATCCCTACGTCAACTATTGGACGTGCCTATTTAATCATTTTACCGAACACCCACCTGCGAATGCTGTACCGAGTTTTCCAAAATACAATTCACAATGGAAGTGGATAACACTCACCTTAATTGATTAATCTATTCATCTATACTCTCTACCCTTGTTCCATATGTCGGCCCAACGATTACTTTTGGCACGCATTTGATTTTAATTTTAATCAATTTATTCTTTACTTTATCAAGTCCGTAGACCAGAAGTATTATTTAGTTTATAATATAATAATAACGTCATCATATCCATTCATTTGTTGAGCATTTCAATACTTGTGCGGAGGAATACATCACATCAGACTCCACTTTAGCGCTGATGGGTAGCTTGGATTGTTGAGCACTGCCGACTACCAAGGCTGCTGCATTGATCCCTTCCAGCTGTCTTTAATCTTGTTCTTGAGTGTTTATACATTTTCATGATAAACTCTGCCATTGCTTCCGGTCCCTTCGGAGTATCCAGGAGTGCCGTCAAATCTAAAGTTTCTGACACTTTCGCCAATCCTGGTCTTAGATTCTCTCGAATAGGACACTCTTTAATGATATGTATAAAGGTTTCTTCCTCTCCACAGTCACAAGTGTATGACACCACTTCTTCTTCCGGTACTTGCAACTTCCGAAACCACGAGCCAACCAACCCATGCCCTGATCTATATTGGACCAGAGTACTAATGATATACCTTTGGCACACACGCACCTGATTTTTTTGAATTTTTTTGTGAGCATTCGATGCAACCAATTCAAATACGCGTTTCCGAATGACGATCACGGATTCGGCCGTGTGGTCTAGTAGTATGATACTCGCTTTGGGTAGCGAAATCCGGGAATACCTGGATTAGAATTGCGAGTGGTCCAGGGTTCAATTCCCTGCTCGGCCCTAAATCACACATCAGCTCGACGGAAGTCGGGTTGATGCTTTTTTAATTTTGCGCATGCAATGTAAGTGCATATGCATGCAGCTGCACTGATCTTCAATGCATATGTGTGTCTCAATTTCGATATTCGTGCATTATCGCGCTCGGTGTGCGCGGATTTTTTAATATAAATCACGTGAATGCTTTTAACTGCGCGCGTTATTTAATATAATTAATCTCTGCGCGCATTATATTCCATCGTTGAATTGGAACGATCCGCGATCGACAACGCCTACATAATTATAAAACTTAAATACTGGTGTCACATGAAAACCCCTCCAAGCTGGGTTCGATCGTTGACATGATAGGTTCATGCGCATACGAAACATCTAGTAGCTTAATTAGCGCTACTCACACTTGGCTATTCATTTCTGCCTCAGAGTTCCACTGTGAATGCTACTACGTACGCGGTGCTAGCTATGGCGCGAGCGCGTCGGCGTACATGTGCAAACGCGAGAATTGAGTGGGGACGAATAGCTATATATATACGTCTCAATGTAGCGCGGGGTCGGGCATGCCATACTTTTCAGCTGCGCACAATAAATTGTGGAGTATACACATAGCTATATCTTTTAGTGTAAAGCCATATTCAGATTGCCATGTCTGTTGATTTGCTTGTTACACGCCGGCATTTCGTCTATCATCATGTCAATCATATGGAGTATATGTTCTATACCGTAACGGCATACATTTGTAACTGTCGAACTATGTGTTGCAGGCTCCTAAAGTGAAGTTTTAGATAATTACTGCCTGGGGTAGTTCACAGAAATCACGTACTGCCGACCCCACAAATTTAGTCTCCTGTTGGTCGGAATTGGACGATTGAAAGATGCTTTGTTGTTCTGTTCATACATCTGGTTATATATGCTTCGCTGCTCCCTGCGGCTTCCCGATTGAATCTTGTATGTATGCATATGGATCCATTGTTGAATCGAACGGTTTAGAAGGACTTAGCATTTAATTTAACCGCTTTCGCGCGAACGCGTTACGACGTTACGTTGTGCCCACCCGCATCACGTGACTTTGAGACGAGCCGCAGAGTGTTGTCGTGATCAGATCAGCTTCGGAGAGCCATTCGCTTGTGTGATATGTGGACGCAAGGAGATTGTGATGTATGCATAATTAGCATGAGCGATTTAACTCGCTTATGTCTTGGCAGCTACGTGTGCATAAAATTGTGCTCTTTTATACACAGCGTAGGCTTATGACACAACCTCATTTTTTAGCGAAAACGGATCTGTCACAGCGATATGCATAATTAGCTGTGCGTATATGTAGCTAGTTAAAAACACACACATACGTTATAATACCCACATACAGCGTCACCAACAACGGCTATGTTGTACCCGCATGGCTCACACAGGGAGACAAAATAATAAACAAAAGAACCGACTATATAGTTTATTCAAGCCCGAATGTTTCTTCAAATCATTTTTTGTTGGGTCGACGCCGCATTGTATGAACAACAATCACGTGACCACACACCCCTGAGCGTAAAAGGCTTTCTAGAGTAAACACAGCTAGTAGCTAGCTATTTGCTGGAAATAGTTATCTTCAAATTCAACTTTCAAGAAAAAAAAAAAGAAAATATTACTGGGGTATAAACTTTTGCGTCCGCACCTTATCCCTCCGAAGGAGACTCCGACAAACGTCCTAACCCTACAACCGAGTACAGCGGTAGAGTACATGGTGCGAAACTCGGCGGACCAGACATAACAGTTCTATATATACACTTTCTATCAGTCCCCGGCGGGTGGTGTATATTGCAACGTCAGCTTTTTGTGAGTGTGTCTTTCCCCCCCCTAACTAACCACACCAACACACCACATCACAAGTAGTGTTGACTTGGAGAGCAATTTTTTGTTGAGTTTCTTTGAGTCCTTTTTTTCTGAACGGTGCTAGGGTGAGTCTGTGTGCGCAACTACCGAAAGGGGTGTATTGTTTGCTAACGCATATTTTTGTAGAGAAAATGACAGAAGAATCACCATCGTTGGCCCAAGAGCTTATGGCCAAGCACGGGGAGCAGGAAGCTGAGCCATCCCCATCAGCAACCACCATCCCTGCCACTACCACTAACGGCGGAAGCAAAAAGAACTCGTTCGACATCAAGTCGATGGATGCATTTCCAACTTTGGGCAACCCGGCAACCAACGGACAAAAGCACAATGTTGGAAGCGGCGCTTGGGGGAAGGCCACTATTCCAGTCGCTGCAATGTCAGCGCCTCGTACTACAACCACTGCCTCGACGGCCGCACGATCTAACTCAATGGAAGAAGTGTTCACTCTTCAACGATCACAACAACATGCTGGGGCGCGTAAAGGTTTAACCGAGGCGGTTGCCAAAGCCAAAAAGGTCAGTGGAGTTACAATTGACTGTTCTACCAGTAAGGCTACGGGGAACATTTCGTTTGTGATTAAGGGCAAGCCGGAAGCCGTCCAGCAGGCCAAACGGGCCTTGCTCCGAGAATTGGCTGTCAAGATGGTCAAGAAAGTGCCTGTGCCGGCTTCTGTCCGGGGAGCCATCATTGGACCTAAAGGATCGACATTAAAGCCGATCATTGAAAAAAGTGGCGCCCAGATTCAGGTAGCAAGAGACGAAGTAGAAGTTAATGATGACGATGACGAGGAAAGAACCGTTGATGTCACCATAGAAGGAGATGAAGAAGGTATCCAAGTGGCTACAAAGGAAATCATGGCAATTGTAGCCGAACGCATAAAAGATATGACGACTAAAATTTCAACTATTGATGCTAAATACTACCCGTTCGTTATTGGACCGAATGAAGCACAACTTAATGCATTTACCCTGGACAAGGATATCAGAGTGACTGTGCCCGAGGATGATGGCCCTATAATAATATCCGGTGAACGAAACGCGGTCATTGAGACCAAGGCTGCAATTGAACACTTCGTCAAGAATATCATCAACACGTATCAGACTGCAACTCATACGATTCCCAAAGTTAAGCACAAGTTTTTGTCTGCGTCAAGGGTGTTTGATGAAACTTCCACTGCTGTCTACTTTCCCGATCCATCCGACCCATCGGATGTTGTTCAATTATATGGCCATGCTTCAAAGCTAAAAGAAGCCAAGGAAGCCCTTGTCAAACAAGCCAACAGCTTGCAAATCCTGACGTTGGACATCTCCAGAGCTCACGGTAAGTCCATCCCTCATGCAAGAAATTTGGCTGTTTACTTCAAGAATTGTGGCAAGTTTGCTCCAATTGAAAAACAATTCCATGTTAAAATTTCGACCCCTTCTTTGGAATATCTGTACTCTCCAAACACTGCTGACGTGCCATTGGAAATCAATGGAACTGATGCCGAAAACATCAAGGAGGCAAAGAAGAGCCTTGTTGCATTGGTCAACGGTTACACTCCAGCATTGGTCAAGTGTATTGATGACTTGGATCCATTCTTCTTTTCCCACATTCTTCGTACGGCCAAGGATATCAAGAATGAATATTTTGTTCAAGTAGTGGCTCCTGAGGACACCAAGATTACGAATCAGGTTGTTTTGGTGTATGAGGGTAATCCAAACCAGGACGAAGAAGACTTTGCTCCAGGTGATGCGGAGATTAAAGAAACGCTGGACAAGGTTGACAAGACTTTCGACGACATTCGTAACAAGCAAAAGAATATTGTCTCGCATGTGCTGCGTGATGTTCCTCATGAGAATCACAAGTATGTTACTGGCCCAAAGAATACTACATTGAACGCAATTTTGCGTGGCGAACCTCACGTGTCTGTTGTTCTTGGTGTGCCAGAAAAGCCAACTTTGGGATATGATGATTCACTTCAACTGACCAAGGACACTATCTGGATCCGTGGTGTCAAGGCAGAGGTTGATCGTGTTGCCAAGGAGATTGCTGAAGTTGTTGAAGAGTCCAAAAACTATGAAGTCCTGTCTCAATACACGACCGAATTTGATTTCCCAGCGGAACATATCAACAAGTTGATTGGCAAGCAAGGTTCTAACCTGACCAAGCTCAGAGAAGAATTTGGGGTTCGGATTGATGTTGACGAACAAGGTCATGGTATTGTCAAGGGTATCAAGAAGAACGCCGAAGAAGCCAAGGCACGTATTCTGCAACAGGCTAAAAAGGCTAAAGACGAGGTTGTTTTGCGTCTTGACATACCAAATGAACACCATGCGACTCTGATTGGTCAAGGTGGCAAGCTGGTAAAGCGGCTGGAAGACAAGTACAATGTCAGAATCCGATTTCCTCGTGAAAATGGCAACGGCAATAGTGAATCTAAGGACATGCCTGCGCATAAGGATCAAGTTGTTGTCAAGGGCCCATCCTCTGGCGCACGACACACTCAAGAGGAATTGATGGACCTTCTCAAATGGGAAGTTGACCACAGCTACACTGAAACAATCAAGGTCCCAGCCAAGGCTCTTCCTCGAATCATTGGTCGTCAAGGTGAATACATCAATGAGATTAAGGATAACACTGACACCAAGATTGATGTCCAACAAGAAGTGGATGAAAAAACGGACAAGGTTGACATTGTCATTGTCGGTACCAAGGCTGGCGTCAAGAGTGCGGTTGAATCCATCCAGGCTGTTTCCAAGGAAGTTGAAGATACTGTGACTGAGGAAATCAACGTTGATCCGAAATACCACAAGTGGCTGATTGGACCAGGCGGTTCGGTCATGCGGGAAATCGTGTCAAAGGCGAGTGGCAAGCATGAGGATGAATTCTTCAACCCACGGATGATCAATATCCCAAAGGCGGGAACCAATGACCCAATCGTCAAGGTGACGGGCAACAAGAAGGTTGTTGCAAAGATTGTCAAGGCCATCAAGGACATTGTTTCCGAGAAGGAGCAGCAGGTTGAAGAAATCATCCCAGTTGAGATTGAGCGACACCGATTCTTGATTGGACCGGGCGGACTGTTCAAGAAGGAGCTTGAAGACGACCATAATGTGAGCATTCAGATTCCACGTCAAAACAGCGGCGACGATAAGATCAAGGTTTCGGGTATGCCACAGGCGGTTGAGTCGGCCAAGCAAAAGATTCTCGAATTAACCGCTAACCCATACAAGGCTGAGGTTTTGGTCCCACGACGTCTTCATGCGGATGTTGCAGACCGGGGCACGTTCATTCGCAAGCTCAATTCACAGTTTGACGTCAAGGTTGAACATGGTCGGGGTAATATTCCAAAGAGCTCGTCTGGTAGCAGATCTCCACCACAGGAGGCATTTGGCACTACATTTATTACGGATGATGAGTCTGCTCCAAAGATGAAGTGGACTGTGGTGAAGGATACGCCACAGGCAGACACGATGGATAACATTACCATTCCATGGAAGTTGAAGGGTGATGAGGCTGCATGCCTGAAGGCCAAGGAGTTGATTGAGAAGACCGTTGAGCAGGTTTCCAAGCATGACAGCACTGGATATTTGTGGCTGGCCGACTCGAGTCGGTACAGAATGTTGATTGGTGCTGGTGGCAGTCAAATCAATGCCATTCGGGGTGAATCGGGATGCCTGATTACTGTTCCAAAGGCAGGTGCTAACACTGAAAAGGAGATTATCACGCTACGTGGTAACGAAGACCAATTGAACAAGGCGAAGGAACTCATCCTCAAGACCATAAAGATATGATGGGAGGAGAAGGAAGAAAAAGAAAAAAACTGAATAAGACAAATTGTGTATATATGAAATTAAAAAATAAAATTGTTGGTTTGAATCGTGCAGATGTATATCTCTGCTCTGTGTGCAAGCGCTTTTCTTGGTTGCGTAGAAAAGAAGGCTTAGAACCCTCCGGAGGTGTTTAGCCTCCGGCGGCTTCTTTTTTTTCTCCGAAAAAGAAGCAAAAAAAGGTAGCTCCGCTTCGCGGAGGGTCAATCAGCCAATGCGTTTGCTTCCTTTCTAGAAACGAATACCGCTCGCAGGACAATTACGCCTCTCCGGGAGTGCGTAGTCTCTGGCGGCTTTAAAAAGGCAGCCCCGCTCCGTAGAGACCCCAACGTCCGCCACTCAGGGGAACTTGTAAATTACTAAACATTACCAATTTGATGTGTAATGCGCACAACGGAAACGGGTCGTTTTTGGAGTAAAAGAAAAAAAAAAAAAGCTCCGCTGCTATCCGACCCCTGAATAACAAACCATTAGTCATGACGCAAGAAAAAAACCGTTGGGGCCTGATCCGGAACTTCGGAACAAAACTAATTTCCGGAAAAAAATTTAAACTCCGTCGTTAGTCGGAGAGCCGACACCCAAAAAAAAAAAAAAAAAAAAAAAAAAAAAAAAAAAAAAAAAACATAGCCTAATCCACCTTAAGCAACTACTAAGCCACAACTTGGCACAAAGAGGCGTAGACACACATTAATTACACAGACCATGGAACTCCCAAGCAGGATCAAGAACATCAGATCCAAGGAGACTTTTGATCGAGTGATTGCAAAGGGTGAAGCGTTTATAGTGTTCTACGAGTTTGGAAACGTGGACAATCTGCTCGCTCGAGACATGATTGAGGCATTCCCGCAGGACTACCCTGGTCTCAAAGTGTACAATCTCGATATCAACGAGGCGATGGAAGCACCGCTATCGCTCGGAATTACAAAATTCCCTACATGCTGTTTATTTAGAGACGGAAAGTTGGTTCGTTCCATAGACGGAGTGCAGGAGCACGAGTGTAGAGTGCTGATTGAGGAGGGAAAGTAATCGTAAAAAAAAGTATTTATTCCTGACGCTTTGCCGGAACCAATTTAGGTTCCGAACGCTCCTAATAATAGGTAAAAAGCAGCTCCAGCCACCGCCCCTGAAGAGCCGGCCTCTTTCGGATGCTGATCAACCTGCCGCTACGCCGCACGTCGTCGGGGCAACCAAGCTTAATTTTAAGGTCTGGACTTTTATTAACTCCGGAACTCCGACACACCGACGTTTTGGAAGTGCCATGCGGCCGAACCGCACAGATACGAATGTGTAAAACGAGAGACATCGTGACGAGAGTACCTTGAGTGTTTATAGTGACATAATTAAACGATATATATTAAACAAAACCACTGGCGAACAAAAAAAAAAAAAACGCAACAAGAGAGAGAGAGAGAGAGAGGAAGAGAGCACTCCCCTAGATCTGGTCCCGATTAATACAACTACAGCCTCGCCTATCAGATCCCAATGTCTCAGATGGAAAAATTTCCTCTTTGTTTGGTCCGATTCCAGCTTCTTCGGTAGGCCGATGTTTTGAATCATCGGGGATCGTCACTCGGTTTGCCGACTAAAGGAGCGAATACAGCAACGATCGGCACCACAAGGCCAAGTCCGTATATAAGGAAAGTTGTGTGCACATTTTCTTGTCCACCGGCTACACATACATACACGAATGAACCCTGAAGAGCGGTCCAATTCAGTCGTCGAGAAGGACGGGGAGAGGTTCTACGACCCTCCTCAGGCCTATTCGGCGGACTCTCCTGATGTGAACAGTCAACATCACAACAATAACGGCACTTTGCCGCTGGACGACCCAGAGAATAATGATACCACTTCGACCATCTCTCACCAGCTCTCGCGGGTCATGTCCCGCCCCGATACCGTGGACAGAATTGAATCGCTGTCCCGGGTCATGTCTACACGAACGAAGAAAGATGGCAAGTTGGAAATTGACCCTGAAGATTTTGATCTCCGGGTCGTGCTCGATGCCATTCGAACGAAGGCTCTCGAACAAGGTCATGAGATGACCAAGACGGGTGTCTCCTTCAAGAACCTCACCGTTCAAGGCGTTGATGCCGGTGCATCCTACGGGCCTAGTGTGGGCGAGTTGTTGCGCTCAATTGTCACTTTACCAAAGACACTCATCTCCATGCGAAAGCCTCCGCTACGCAACATTATTGAAGACTTTAACGGGGTGGTTGAGGCCGGAGAGATGCTCTTAGTCCTCGGCCGTCCCGGTGCAGGATGTTCTTCCTTTTTAAAGACCATTGCCGGCGAGATTGATCAATTTAAGGGGGTTTCGGGTGAAATCTCTTATGACGGCGCCAGCCAAGACGAAATGATGGCGCATTTTAAAGACGACATTATTTATAATGCTGAATGTGAGTATTGCGAAATGTTTTTTTTGTTTAAAATTTTCATTGCTAACAGTAGAATCCCAGTGGACGTTCATTTCCCGCATTTGACCGTTGAAGAAACGTTGCGATTCGCAATTGGCTCCAGAACTCCCCGCATGCGGTTGGATAACATGTCCCGTAAGGAATACCAGGATATGATGTTGGAGCTCTTGGCCACCGTGTTTGGTCTCCGACACACCTACAAGACCAAGGTCGGTAACGATTATGTCCGTGGTGTCTCCGGTGGTGAGAGAAAGAGAGTGTCCATCGCAGAGGCCCTGGCCGCAAGAGGTACTGTTTACAGCTGGGATAATGCAACTAGAGGTCTGGACGCCTCCACTGCGCTGGAATACAATCAGGCCATTAGAGCTGCCACCAATTTCCTTGACAATGTGGCAATTGTCGCAATCTACCAGGCCGGTGAAAATATCTACAAGCTTTATGACAAGGTCACCGTCGTTTACGACAGTAAGCAGATCTATTTTGGTCCGGCTGACGAGGCCAAGGCCTATTTCGAGAAAATGGGCTACGCCTGTCCACCAAGACAGACCACTGCCGAGTTCCTGACTGCCGTCACAGATCCTAACGGCAGATCAGCCCAACCAGGAATGGAGGACCGTGTTCCAAAGACTGCGGATGAATTTGTTGAATACTGGAAGAATTCACCAGAATACGCTAGGCTGATGGGACAGATTGACGAGTACAACAACAAGAGCTCGGCTAAGGAAACCTTGGATAGATTCCACGCAGTCAAGAGTGAAAAGAAAATGAAGCGTCAACGAGCAAAGTCACGATACATGCTCACATATGGCGCTCAATTGCGTCTGGCAATCACAAGAGGTATCCAGAGAGTCAAGGGTGATGCAGCCTACACATACACCAATGTTTCTGGTAGTATCATTCAAGCCCTGATTATGGGTTCCCTGTATTACAACATTTCTGAGACAACAACTGGTGCATTTTCTCGTGGCGGTATCATTTTCTTTGCGCTTCTGTTCAACGCTCTGTCTGCGTTGGCAGAAATCTCCCATTCGTTTGACCATCGTCCAATTTTGATGAAACAAAAAACTTATTCGTTTTATCATCCGTCTGTTGAAACTTTTGCGTACCTGTTGTCGGACTTCCCCACAAAGTTTGCCACAATGGTTTCCTTTACCATCATCATTTATTTCCTGTCTGGGCTCACAGTTTCCGCCGGCCAGTTCTTCCTGTTCTTGTTGATCATTGTAACGGCGTCATACTCGGTCATGGCATTTTTCCAGGCAATTGCAGCATGGACCAAGGATGCATCCACAGCAAACTCCATCGCCGGTATCTTCGTTCTGTTACTCTCTGTCTACACCGGTTATATGATTCCAACTAACAAAATGCACCCATGGTTCCGATGGATCAACTGGCTGGATCCGCTTGCATATGGGTTTGAAGGGTTGATGGCGAATGAATTCCATGGACGTGAAATGCCCTGCGACTTGCTGGTTCCTTCTGGCCCAGGTTACGAAAACGTGACCACCAAGAACCAAGTCTGTGCATTTAAGGGATCAAAGCCTGGTGATCCAATTGTTGACGGTAATGACTACCTTGATGCAGCATTCAGGTATACCTGGGACCATTTCTGGAGAAATTTTGGTATTATTGTCGGATTCTGGATCTTCTTCACTGCAATGAACGCTATTGGTACCGAATATCTTCGACCAGTTTCTGGTGGAGGAGATGTGCTCTTGTTCAAACGGGGCCACATGCCAGACAAGAATGACATGGCTGAAGGAAAAGTTGCGTCTGAGGAAGAATTGGAAAAAGCCCTCCCACACGCACAGGATAATGCTGAACGTGATATTTTCAGCTGGCAGCATGTTGACTACACTATTCCTTTAGACGGTGGTCATCGTCAATTATTGTGCGATGTTCAAGGTTATGTCAAGCCTGGCACAATGACTGCCCTGATGGGTGAATCTGGTGCTGGTAAGACTACACTGTTGAATGTCCTTTCCCAAAGAATCAACTTTGGTGTCATTACAGGTGACATGTTGGTGAATGGCAAGCCAATTGATGCATCTTTCCAAAGACGAACTGGTTATGTCCAACAACAAGATTTGCATCTTGCGGAAGCTTCTGTCAGAGAGTCGCTTCAATTTGCTGCTAGATTGCGTCAACCAGCTAATGTTCCTGATCAGGAAAAGATGGAATACGTTGAGACCATCATCAAGCTCCTTGGTATGCAACACTACGCTGAGGCTCTTGTTGGTGCGATGGGACGTGGGTTGAATGTCGAACAGCGAAAGAAACTTTCCATTGGTGTCGAATTGGTTGCCAAGCCTAGCTTGTTGTTGTTTTTGGATGAACCAACTTCGGGCCTTGATTCTCAATCTGCCTGGTCCATTGTATCCTTCCTGAGATCTCTGGCCAATGCCGGACAAGCTATTCTTTGTACTATCCACCAGCCTTCTGCCACTTTGTTTGAAGAATTCGATCGATTGCTGCTGCTGAAAAAGGGCGGTAAGACTGTATATTTTGGTGAGATTGGTAAGAACTCTGAGGTATTAATCAGTTATTTTGAACGACAGGGTGCGAGGAAGTGTTCTCCAAGTGAAAATCCTGCGGAATATATCCTGGAATGTATTGGTGCTGGTGCCACTGCACATGTCCAGGATGACTGGTATGAAATTTGGAGCCGATCTGAAGAGTGTGCTCGATTGACTCAAGAAATCGAAGAACTTCAAAAGGAACTCGCTGCTCGTCCTGTGCCACAAATCGAAGATCACTTGAAGAGAAAGTTCGCTGCCGGTTGGTTCACTCAGTTTTGGAATGTTTATCGACGTACTCAAGTGCAATTTTGGAGATCTCCTCAGTATATTATTGCGAAGTTTATGTTGATGATTGTTGGTGGTTTGTTCATCGGGTTCACCTTCTGGGACATTGATAACACTGCAACTGGTATGCAAAATGCAATGTTTGGTGTCTTCTTGATTCAAGTTTTGTCAGCTCCTTTGACAAATCAGATCCAGGTACACACGGTTGATTCGCGTGAATTGTATGAAGTCAGAGAATCTTCATCCAATACTTTCCACTGGAGTTGTTTGCTTCTTTCGCAATACTTGACTGAAATGCCGTACCATATTGTCTTCTCCACGCTTCTCTATTGCTGCTTCTATTTCCCAATCAAATACGACACTTCGGCTAGAGTTGCCGGGTACTTCTACTTTATTTACTGTATCCTTTTCCAGTTCTACTATGTGTCGTTTGCCCTGTGGATTGTTTACTTCTCGCCAGACGCAGCCTCTGCATCTATTATCAGCTCCGTCCTGTTCTCCTTCATGATTGCATTCTGTGGTGTCGTCCAGCCTGTATCTCAAATGCCTGGATTCTGGACATTCATGTACAAGGTGTCTCCATACACATACTTCATCCAATCGTACATGGGCATTGTTTTGCATGACAGACCTGTTCAGTGCTCAGATGAGGAATTGAACATGTTCGAGCCACCACAAGGTATGACCTGTGAACAGTTCGCTGGCCCATTCGTTGATGCGGTCAGTGGTTACATTAAGAATCCAGATGCCACTTCTGGATGCGAATACTGCCAATACTCTGTTGGTGATCAATATTTGGCGACAATTGGCGTCTCCTACTCTTACAGATGGAGGAATGTTGGCTTCATGTGTGCCTACATTATCTTCAACGTTGTCGCAATGCTTGCCATGTACTATCTGTTGAGAGTCAAGGTTTGGTCTGCACCAAAGATCTTTGAAAAGCTCAAGAAGAAGAAGCAAAACAAGGAAGAAGCCAGCAGCAACTTTTATGCTGAACAATCTGGTGACGAAGAAAAGGTCTTCCATCGACGTGCAAGTGAAGTGCAAGCGGATACTGGTGCCACTTCGACAACATCAAAAAGTGTTGAAGGAGGAGCTGGAGCATGAAAGGGGAATGAGAAAAAGTTGTGAATAATAATTGATACCATTTAAATAATATTTAATCGTAATATAATAGACATGTGATAAAACTTGGCATGGTGAGGAATTCTTTCCGCAAAAGTGTAATGTTAGGTTGATGTAAATGTAAAAAACGGTTTGCATCCAATTTAATTTTAAATACCCAATTAATTATAATTAATTTAAATTGTTGTGTCCAGCCGCACTCGGAACGGTTTGTTGATAAGGTTATCAAAGGCCGTGACCGCAAACAATCACTAAGTCTCCATCAACAAAGAACAAAAAACATGGTCAGGATACTAAAGTTCTTTAGTGAACTCTTATTTTCTCAAGTCCCCTTACTTCAGGGAAATGGCGAGAGGAGCCGGGTGGCCATTATTGGAGGCGGAGCTGGCGGAACCTCGACAGCTTACCACTTGGCAGCCACAGATAACCTGGATATCACCATATTTGAACGGAATGATTATATTGGAGGAAGGGCTGAGACTACTGAAATTGAAGGGGTGAACGTTGAGTTGGGTGCATCTATATTCGTGGACACAAACTACATTTTACATGATAGTGCAGAAAAATTCAACGTGACTATCGTGAAAGACGAAGAAGAGAGAGACGGAGATAAGGCACTTGGAATGTGGAATGGAGAGAGTGTTGAGTTTGAACTAAATTGGCCAGAGGGTAAATTTTGGAGGTCTTTTACAGTCCAAATGGTTCGGAAGTTTGGACTTGCGTCACTTTATAGAGCGAACAAATTGAAAAACCATGCGTTTGACCGATTTATGGGGGTATATAAGGAGCCGTTTTCCACATGGAATGATATAAATGCGCTCGTTGAACGGCTGGATCTTACCGAATTTACAAATGTGACTGCGGAAGAGTGGCTAACCGGTCATTCTGTGAGTTTGGACTATAAACAGCTATTTTTACAAGGACTGAGCCGGGCAAATTATGCAAACAACTTGAACTCAGTCCATGCATTGGCAGAGGCGGTTTCCATGGCGGCAGGTGATGGAACACGAAGAATTGAGGGGGGCAATAATTTGATTTTTCGCGAAATGGCGGAACGTTCAAATGCACACATCAAGCTAAGTCGTCCAGTGTTTGAAATGAAGCATTTGCGTGATGGTCGATGGTTGGTTGATAGAGAAGAAGTGTTCGACTATGTGGTTATTGCATCTCCTTTAAGATACACGGGGATAGTGTTCCACCCACCGTTGGATGTTGAGCTTGCCGAACCCGAATACGTAAAGCTCAATGTTTACTATGCCACTGTTGAGAAACCAATGACAGGAGAATACTTTGGGACAAACAATTCCTACTCTACTCTACTGACAACTACGGTTCCCCCCTTCAACCCTCCTAGGTTTATGTCTATTTCGCATGTGTCAAAGACACATAAGGGGAATCACCTGTACAAGATCTTTTCCAGAGAAGAGCTGAGTCATAGTGAAATTGGTGATATTTTGGGCGGTGAGCTATTACACAAATACCATCGTGTTTGGTATAGCTACCCCGAAATGTCTCCACGGCAAGACTTCCACTCACCTGTTGAACTCGCGCCAAACTTATTCTATACGTCTGGAATGGACCCAGTCATATCAACTATGGAAACAAACGCATTATCCGGTAAAAACGTTGCGTGTTTAATCGCAGACCGAGCAAAAGGTGAGATCATTGACCAGTAATAAACGTCCGTAAAACAATGCAACATGCATTTAACTATTTATCACAAGAGAAATCGAACCACGCTGTTTTAATAATTTCATAAACATTGGGTCTGAGCCGCACAAGTTTAATGTTTTAGTTGATCGATCGATTGGAATACACAAACAAACAATTCGCCGATACGGTGGAGATTGAGTTTAACAACGTTAAACGGCGGAGGGAGATGCTCAATACTTTTATGGCTAGGGCCAAAAAACGTGTATATTCATCTTTTCTTGCAACAGACTGATCGTGACAAAGGGGCGTGATTGACATACATGTAAGGGGCCGAAATATGCAGGGACATTTCCCCTGATTTGGCTTAAACAGAGGAAGATGCAACTTTGCCCATTGTTTTTATCAATGGGATGAAAACAGCGGCGCAAAAACTATCGTGCAGGATAACTAATGACAAATCGCTAATGCAGGCTATTGCCCAGTAGCAGAGTTATTACAAGCTGTACCGCACTGGCGGTATTTTGACAGTTGATCCGAGATCTTGGAATGTAACGAAGAATTGGGCAACTATGTGCGTCGATCTGTTTTTCATTAAAATTTAGGAGGCGGACGGTTAACACGATCTTGAAGTTGGCGTTATCTTCAACTAACTACTATCTAGGAAATGTTACCTCAGAATGGTGGTAGGAAGAAGTTTGGACACGGTGTTGCTCGAGAGCCACTAGTCTCTCCAACCAACATGGCTCGGCATCGAAATTCTGACGAAACCTTTATATTTGATAACGATGAGTATAATGATTTGGAGGACGCTGATGAGTATGATAGAGTGGCCCGAAAACTTAACCGATCTGTCCACCTTGACGAGAATGCTGCACAAAAGTTGGAAGTTTTAACGAGGCAAGTATCTAATTCAAATTCAAGTACATGGAGCAATATCCGACGCCGGCGGCGTAGTAAAGAATTTGATTTTGGCGAAATATTGTCGGAATCAGTTCGACGGATGGATGAGGAAGGAATGGAAATGAATCATATCGGAGTTAGTTTTGCAGAACTAACGGTCCACGGTCGTTCGCAAGGATCTGACAGCCAAGGTTCAGTTAGTAGGCCGTTCAGCCTTTCTCATATAACAAGACGGCCACCGTTGAAGAATATAATTGAAGACTTTGATGGGTTAGTGGAGGCTGGAGAAATGCTAATGGTAGTAGGAAGGCCAGGCGCAGGATGTACTACCTTTCTAAAGGCTCTCGCAGGAGAGGTGGATCAATTTGAAGAAGTACTGGGCAACATCGAATATGACGGAATCCCTTTTAACAAGATGCTACAATATTTCAAATCTGATATTATTTACAATAGCGAAGGTAAGTGAAATATAACGACTGCACTATTGACAATACTAACCGTTGAAAAAACTTAGAGGATATACACTTTCCGCATTTAAATGTGTCGCAAACGATAAATTTCGCAATTGCCTCTCGAACGCCGCGGACGAGATTCGGGACCACCACCCGAAGACAATATCAACAGAACCTGTTGGACCTGTTTGCAACAGTATTTGGACTGAAACATACATACAACACAAAAGTCGGAAATGAGTATGTTCGCGGAGTATCTGGCGGAGAACGGAAAAGAGTTTCTATTGCGGAAGCATTGGCAGCTAGAGGAACAATGTATTGCTGGGATAATTCTACGCGCGGGTTGGATTCATCTACTGCCTTAGAATATGTTCAGGCCATCAGAGCTTCTACAAATATCCTGCAGAACGTATCCATTATTGCTGCATATCAAGCAAGTGAAAATATTTACAACTTGTTTGACAAAGTAACGGTTTTGTATTCCGGGAGACAAATATTCTTTGGTCGCGTACATGACGCCAAGGCTTATTTTGAAAGAATGGGATATTGTTGCATGCCTCGACAAACTACAGTGGAGTTCCTGACGTCAATTACTAACCCAGGCGGTAGATGCATTCGCCGAGGGTTTGAAGATATAACGCCTCAAACTGCTGAAGAATTGGCCACGTATTGGAAACAATCACCAGAATACAAGGCTTTACTCGATCAACGCTCTCGCTATAATTACTTCGTTAATCCGGTGGATACGCTTGGTCGATTTAGAAATGTCAGGTCTCGAGAAAAAATGAACGGGCAGCGTTCATCATCACGCTGTCTATTAACTTATTTTGAGCAATCGAAACTGGCAATTATTCGCGGATTTCAACGAATAAATGGTGACCGTGCGTATACTATCGCCAGGATAATAGGGTGTATCATTCAGGGTGTGGTCATCGGTACTTTGTTTTACAATATCTCAAAGAGCACATCGGGCGCATTTTCAAGAGGTGGATTGCTGTTTTATGCACTGTTATTCAACACATTGTCGGCGATTGCGGATATTCCCATTGCATTTGAAAACCGCAGTGTTATTTTGAAACAAAAGAGATACTCATTTTACCATCCATCCGTGGAAGCCATTCAAAACATAGTCGGTGACATACCTATTCGCTTCATACTAGTTGGAGTATTCTCTGTGAGTTTTTATTTTATTGCTGGCTTACGCAGCTCTGCATCGGCGTTTTTTATTTATTTTCTATTTTCCTTGGTCTCTACGCTCTGCATCAGTACTTTTTTCCAGATGATCTGCGCCATGGTGAGAAATGTATCGCCTGCTAATTCGCTGGCTGGTATTGGAATAAGTGCGTTGATTATCTACACCGGTTATATGATTCCGACATTCAGTATGCACCCATGGTTCAGATGGATAAATTACATCAACCCGATTGCATATGCGTTTGAGTCAATCATGCTCAACGAGTTTGACGGCGATCGGATGGACTGTGATCAGGTAGTTCCAAGTGGTCCTGGTTATGAAAAAGTGCCTTCAAAATATCAAGTGTGTGCATTTAACGGGGCACAACCGGGGCAAACGAGTGTGTCTGGGAAAAGATACCTACGGTATCAATATAATTACAGATATGAGCATGTGTGGAGAAACTTGGCAATCCTACTCGCGTTTTGGGCCTTTTTTGCTATTGTCCAAGTTCTTTTCACGGAATATCTGAAGCCCGATCGGAACAACGGTGAGTCGATCAAGTTCAAGAAGACGAGCAAGAATAGTGATACAATCGGTGGTGGACGGTTTAGTGACACCACTCAATGTCTAGATAGGAGCCACTTGACGGACAATCTATTTTCTTGGAAGGGTATCAGTTACACTATCCCGGTGAAGAAGGAAGTTAAAACTTTATTGGAAAACGTGGAAGGCTACGTTGTACCAGGAAAAATGACAGCTTTGATGGGCGAATCTGGTGCGGGCAAAACTACGTTGTTGAATGTACTTTCACAACGATGCAAATTTGGGACAGTCAGTGGGAGTATCTACGTTAACGGTAAACCTATTGGTGGGGAAAGTTTCAGACGACAAACTGGTTATGTTCAGCAGCAAGATGTGCATATATCCGAATACACAATTAGAGAATCTTTGTCATTTGCGGCACGCCTTCGACAACCAGCAGACGTTCCAGATGCTGAGAAACTTGAATACGTTGAAAAGATCATTGATTTGTTGGCGATGAGAGATTATGCGGATGCAATTGTCGGAAGCGGGTTAAGTGGAGAGCAAAAAAAGAAACTATCAATTGGAGTGGAATTGGTAGCCAAACCGTCGTTGTTGCTATTTCTGGATGAACCCACTTCTGGGCTGGATTCGCAGTCTGCATGGGCTATTGTTAAGTTGTTGAGATCATTGGCTGATTCTGGACAAGCGATCTTGTGTACCATCCACCAGCCGTCTGCCACTTTGTTTGAGCAATTTGACAGGTTGTTGCTATTAGCGAAAGGGGGCCGCACAGTGTATTTTGGAGAAATCGGTGAAAATTCTAGTGTGGTTTTGAACTATTTTTCCAACCAAGGGGCACGAGTATGCTCCGCAGAGGAGAATCCTGCAGAATATATACTGGGTTGTATTGGCGCAGGAGCTAGCGCTTCTACGAATAAGGACTGGCACAGAACTTGGAACAGCTCCCATGAATGCAGGGTGATTAAACAAGAAGTGACCGATATCATGATTGAAATGTCACAAAACTCGGATAAACTTTTAGCGCCACAATTGACTGGTCACAATAGTGTATCCTATCTTTACCAATTACGGCTGGTGTTTTGGCGAACGTGTGTGCAATATTGGAGATCTCCCACATACGTATATTCCAAATTGATATTGATGGCTGTGGTGGGATTATTTGCAGGATTTACATATTGGAAAGTTGGCAACTCCAAGGTTGATCTGAACAATGTAATGTTTGCAATCTTGCTTGTATTGCTGCTCTCAGCACCGCTTTCGAACCAAATACAGGCGCATGTATTCCCAAGCAGGGAGGTATTTGAGGTTCGTGAAAAGGAATCGTACACGTTCCATTGGTCATTGTTGCCATTGACACAATTTCTGGTTGAAATACCGTACCACGTGGTATTTTCAAGTTTAACATTTGTTTTCTTTTATTTTCTCGGAGATTATCAAACTGGGTCCAATGCTGGGATGTTTTATTTTGTTTATTGTGTGCTATTTCAGCTGTACTATGTGTCGTTTTCACTGCTGATAATTTACTTGTCACCGGACGTTCCCTCGTCAGCTTCGTTTACGTCGCTGTTGTTCACATTTAAGGTTGCGTTTTGTGGAATCTTACAACCACGGTCTCAAATGCCAGGATTCTGGACGTTTATGTATAAAGTTTCGCCCTACACATATCTTGTGCAGTTATTGGTCGGAGAGATCTTGCATGATAAGCCAGTTATTTGTGATGAGGACGAGTATAATGTGTTCGAGCCCATGCCAGGGTACTCTTGTCAAGAGTTTGCAGGATATTTTATCCAAGGATTTGGCGGGTATATCGAGAACCCGCAGTCAACTTCAAATTGTCAATACTGCGAGTTCAAAGTTGGAGATGAATATATGGCCCAACTGAACGCAAAATATGACGACAGATGGAGAAATGTGGGATTTACGTTCATTTACATTGTCTTCAATCTAGCCGCCCTGCTACTGCTATATTACTTAATGCGGATTGTGAATTGGAGGTCAATGAGACAAAAGCAGGACGATGGGGAGGAATCAGAACCTCGCACTCGCCAATCTTCTCTCAGCACATATCGACGCCATAGTGCTGGGATAGAAATGTCGACTTTCCCGGCAATTTCGCCGTATCCGCCGACGCGATGACCACACACAACTGTGATTAGTAGAAAATGTATTTATACAAAATAACATGCAGATATTTACAGTAAAATATAATAGATATATTATTAGTCATTGTCAGGTCGCCTTCCCATTTGCCGGGTTGTTTTTCTCTAGTTCGTATGTTATCCGCTCCATGGATCTGTACACCTTGGACTGGAGGTAGAAGCTGCCACTCTTTTCCTTCGAGTTGGCGTTAAACAAGTGTTCATATTGCTTTTGGACAGCCTCCTTCGAGAGGTTGCCTGGTTCCACGTTGAGGATCTTGCAGGCTTCGTCTAGGGTTAAGCCCCCCGTCTTTTCTCTGACTGCTGCATTTGCTCTGTGTCGGACAGATGCGCTCGACGCCTGTTTGTATGCTTCGGCAAAGGCCTTACCAAAGACCTGACTGCCGGTTAAGACGACTCTCATTATTAATCTGTGGGCCATGATGACTGGATGTGGTGGGTTGAGGGTTTGATTTGTTCTGAATTTTTTTTTTTTTTTTTTTTTCTTCTCCCATATTCCGCACATTGGGACCGAAGGCCTCCGAATCACCGGTGCGGCGCCGACGGTAGAAAAATGGCGGCTATCAAACAGACACACCGAGTTAACGTTGTGGCCACTAGCACTCTAGTCGAGAGAGAGAAGGAGAGTATGGATGTTTGTTGAATTTTAACACATTGAAAGCAGCTGACTTGCGGTTAGTGAGAAGTGGAACGAACAACAATGACAGCTATAAAGCTGTCAACTCTTCTTCATTCGTCGTCCGTGCCGAAATTTACACGGGCGCGTACACACCAGTACAATAGCTCTTGGGCACTATTACAAGGATAAAACGATATATCCCAACAACACTACCTATACTGGATGGTCTTTTAAACCGGCCTCAATGGTATCTGGCAAGGTTGCGGGTGGCAGAATGAGAGATGATTTGATAGAAGAAGGTGTGTGCCATTTTGGAACGCGCTAACGATGAACATTAACGCTGATTGATGCGATTGAGTCGTTTAATCGTCCCTTTCTGATCATCATCTTCCTTCTTAGCGCCCTCGGGGCGGGCTACCTTCTTTGAGGCCCATTCCCCACACCAACTGAGAACATGTCACGTGGCTGGGAGGGTTATGGCATAGATGCAACTACAACGTGTGCACAGCATAAGTACACCAACTGTTAGCGTTTTATGCACCACCACCCCATGGAAGTCAAAGGGACCTTGGGCCATTAGTGGAATGAAGAGAGGAAAAAAGGGATTTTTTTTTTTTTTTTTTTTTTAAATGTAAAAAAAAAATTCACCTGTTAACATCAACACAACCAACCCACACACTACAATACACAAAACACATACACACAGCACAACTCTCTATGGAGACTAGTATAATAGAAGAAAGGGGAGGGACCCAGGCTTCTTCTAACAGTTATGGTCGTCGAGAGATATACGACGAAGACTCGGGCATAATCCTGTGTATCTGTGGGTTTGAAGAGGATGACGGATTCACCATCCAATGTGAACGATGTAATGTGTGGCAGCATGCGCAGTGTGTCAACATTTCTGAAGACGAGGTACCGGATATTTACTATTGTGACCAGTGTGATAGAAATCCACAGCGTGTGATTGACGTCAAGGCTGCGATAGATAGACAACAAAGGTTGAACCAAAAATCAACACCAAAACAACAACGAGGAGGCAAGAGAAATGGGAAAACAACACAACAACAAGAATCTGATACTAACAACGATGTGGATAATGACGCAAAGTTGACGGCGCTCCCTCCAACATCAGCTGTACCTCTACCACCACCCAAACGGGGGAATAGGGGCAAACGGTTAACCGTCCAGTCGTCCAAAGAAGATGCAGCAAGTGAAAGCGATCATGATCAGGACATCTCCAAATATTTCATCTCAGCATCATCTTACAGGTCCTTTTATGTGAAAATCGATACTTGTAGAGTGTCACGCCATGTTAAGGAGAAGATCGAGCCATATCTTGCTACCACTGCCTTGGACATTTGTCAAGAGGATGATCAATGCTCGTTCCTAACGTCACAAGAATTCAACACTATCACACCAGCAAAGCTCTCTGTCAAATTTGCGAATGAAAATAATGTGTTGAAGCAAAAATTTGGCGGATTTTCCAAGTTTGGCTTGTATTCCGACGCGCCTGTTCCTAGAGACCGCTTTTTGATCGAGTTTGTTGGTGAGGTCATGTCGTTGGAAGACTACAAAAGCAATCCCATTAACCAGTATAAATTATTTGGCTGCCCAAAACCAGGAGTTTTGTTTCATGACAAGTTGCAGCTGGCCATAGACGGAAGATTGGTAGGATCGGAGGCCTCTTTCATTCGACGGAGCTGTAGACCTAACGCCAAAGTGAGTTCGGTTGTTGTTGACGACAAGACGGTTCGTTTTGTCGCCTTTGCAACTGAACCAATCAAGTCAGGTTCCGAAGTGTCCCTAGGATGGGACTTTGATCAATGCCATCCAGCCACAAAAATAGTGCAAAATTCTAAAGAGCAACTCACGCAGGCTGAACGAGCGTGTCTCTTGCGGACTGTTGATTCTATCCGTGATCGTGGTATGGACTGCGCATGTGGCTCCTCACAAAACTGTCTTCTGGTTCAAATGAGAAAAGCTGGTTCAAGTGAGAATCAGCTAGAGCTTAGTCCGAACGTTGGATATTCGGCACGGGAAGAACGAAAGATACAAGGTGCAATGTCTCTCATTGAGAAACTAGAAAAGAAAAAGAAGAGGAAATCTTTAGAAAATGGTACCACGACCACGACGACCACGACCACCGCCATCACAACAGCAGTAGAACCGGCGGAATCAGCAGAGTCAGAGGAGCAATCTCTTGTCAATACCCAAGGAAATGGCAATACTGACCACTCAGACAAGGCCATTCAAACTGAACCGCCCGTAAAGAAGTTGCGGCCGGACAGCGATGCGCCATCAGCTATCCCGACAGCCAACAAGAATCAATTTCGGGTTCAGGCTCTACGTTCACGTTATTTATTAGCCAGGCAACGATACTTGGATAACCCACCTTCGGCAGTGCGTTCGAGGGTTTCGTCACCCACATTAACATCTGGCCCATGGTTCCCGTCAAGAGTGAGTTCTGCATCGCCAACACCAGCACCTGTTTCAACGTCCGTGTCTGCAGCACCGAAATCACACGCGCGGGAAATGACGCCAGAACAAGCAGCAGAATCAACGATCAATAAGCCAATGTCGGACGATTCGTTTGCTTCCGTTGCGACTGCTGGTGCGACAGTCTCATCTAACGCGACGTCAAATACAACAGAACAAAAATTGCAATCTCCCACCTCCACGACTGCCACCACAACCGCTGCGAATATCAAAAGCACAATCAGCTCTGCAGATTCTTACACTATTGAATCTTCAGTGGCCTCATCGACTATCGTGAAATCCAAATCTTCGATATCACAACCAGCAGCCCCATCACAAGCTCCGCAGAAGAAGAAGCTCAGCTTTGCAGATTATAAAAAAAAGCAGAAGCCATCAGCAGCGCCTTCGACAGCGAAGTAAACTTGTATTTATTTATTTTAAATTATTGTAATATATTAATTGCTTTCGTTGCAAAGGGTATTGGAGACATGAGAAGCACACAATTTTTTTTTTTTTTTTCTTGGCATTAGAAGCATGTATATCGTTATCAACAGTAGTATTCCTGAAACTCCAAGGTGTTGCTGTACACGGGATCATGATGATGATCATCAAGTTTGAAGAGGGGGTCCCTGTTTTCATCTTTGAACTGAGAATGTGCAGTTTGCGGGCTTGTCAGCGAGCTGCTAAGCTCACTAGCAGTGTTGGACGAACACAAAGTAGGTTGAAGAGTAGTCGGAGTAAATGCGGACGCCAAATTTTCAGGCGAATTCGAAGATGTCGGATTCAAATTGTAGAAATACGGTAACCGCAACATTGCACTTGCAGTGATTCTCATCTGAGGATTCCATTTCATGCAATAGGATATCAATAGGGCCAAATCGTAATCGTCAGCGTGGATTAATTGACTTGGTCGCATGCCAACATGGGGTTCGACTTTGAAACCAGAATTATTCATGAACGTATAAAAGTAATCCCAATAACCGGCAAAGATGGAAATATCCGGAGTACCAAGCACAGTGATATGACGTTCGATCAGATCGACTTCGTCTTTACCAGGAAAAAGCGGACGTAGATTGGCCAATTCTGCAGCAACCACACCAAACGCCCAAATATCAATACAATAGGTGTACTCGCTGCATCTAAAAATCAACTCCGGCGCCCGGTACCACCTAGTGGACACATAACTTGTATAAGGATCCTTGCAATTAACATGACGAGATAGCCCAAAGTCTGCTAATTTCAAAGAGTAGGAAGCTGCGGAAGACGAAGGATCAGTTGAAATGAGAATATTCTCCGGTTTGATATCTCTATGAAAAAAGCCATGTTGATGGATATGGTTCAGCCCATTTGCTATTTGGAAGAGCAACTCCTTTATGGTGTGAGGACTAAACGGACAACCGTTTCGTGTCTTTATGAGATCATAAAGATTCATATCCATTGTTTCCATCACAATGTGGCATTGTAGCGATGCATTGTCAACAAATATTTCGTACGCCTTGACCAAGTTTTGATGACCTGAAACACATCTCAAGAACTCAACTTCCCGAAAGTTGGCATAATTGTCTATATTTTGTAGCTTTGTTTTTATACTCTTGATTGCGACCTAAAAAAACGGAGGTTAGCATGTCGGCAGATGCAGACGGTTGTTTTATTAACAAACCAATGACTTTTCCGGGATTGAAGTGTGTTCCTGGTAACTTTTGGGCAAAGGCAATGCAAGCCACACTTCCCCAAACCCGCCATCACCCAATGGACGTAATAAAACGTAACGATTGGATAGGGAATGCAGCCCGATTGATGACGGTGGTGAGTCTGTCATTGTTTGATGGCGGCTGATGTTTTGTGATGATGGTGATGGAGTTGGTGTTGGAAGTTAATTCTGTGTTTATGGGGAAGAACTTAATATTAGGTTCGGAGAGCAAGCCTCTTTTATCGACAAATGTGTGCGACGTCCACCCAGGCGGTCGAGCAAGCATTTTGCGAAGATAAGCCATAGAGTAGTATGAAGGTTGTGCGTGCCACCTGTGCGTGATTTTGAAGGTGTGTAATTATTTTGTTTCACGTCGTGCAAGCACCCTACTGCTCGCGGAACTTGTTGCGGTTTGACATAAGCGTCTTTGTATGGTAGATATTTTTTTTTTTTTTTGGTTTTCAAGTGGAGAAACTAACGGTTTTGGAGTAGCTGTGGTGCCGTCAGTTCTAGCCCTTGGTCAATGAGTGCCGTGAAACAAAACAAAGGAAACCCAGCTCCATTGGA
>JAJLUK010000003.1:57154-85053 GCA_030570055.1 Blastobotrys chiropterorum
ATGTGGATTTTTTTTTTTTTTTTTTTTTTTTTTTTCAACATTATACCACCTCCAACGCCAATTGGCACAGCACAGGGACAATTTGTAGCTTCCATATCTCTTCCAATACCGAATCAAAACAGATAGAGCCGGTTTTCACTCGTTGAAATAATTGTGTCTGGCAAAGTAAAAATTTTAGAGTTGTGTCCGGAGCTTCTCCAACCCACGACACCATCATTTTCCGCACAGCACGAAGATATTTCAGTCAAATGGCTGAACGCAGCAGAAGCAGATCGCCTCGGGGGGCTCGGGCACAGCGAGACGAAGGCGGATTCAGGGTACGTCAGCAGCAGATCGACGCCAAACAGCCAGCGAGATCTGATGGCAAGGTCGTGAGCATAGAAGACGAGGTTGCGCAGGGAGCACAGTATATTATTGAAAACGGACTGAGAAAGGTTCCTCCGTACTATTTCACATATCTTACTTTCTGCAAAGAGAGATGGAGAGACCGTAAAATCCTCGATATCTTCATGACCGAGTTTCGTGATAAGGGCGAAGCGTACTACAAGAAAGCGATAAACGAAGGTCAGGTTTATGTGAACGACAAAGTGGCAGACCTAGATACGGTTGTGCGCAACGGCCAGCTAATCAAGCATCGGACTCACAAACACGAACCAGCAGTCCCGTCCACTGATGTCCGGATAGTTCATCAGGATGACGATCTAGTGGTCATCGATAAGCCATCTGGAATGCCAGTAAGTAGCGTGTCATTTCCCTCTTATTGCTCCGCTAATCGCAACCTCAGGTCCATCCAACAGGCCGATATCGGTTCAACACGGTGGTGATGATCCTCAAGCACCAAGAAGGTTTGGTTACGCATCGTAAGTCGGGCGCATTTTTACACACTCACCCGCAAAGTAAAAGTACTAACAAGGTACAGCCTGTAACCGACTGGACAAGTTGACGTCTGGTTTGATGTTTTTAGCCAAAACGTCCAAAAGTGCGGATAACATGAGCAAACAGCTTCGCGAGCGTGGGATCAAGAAGGAATATATAGCCAGGGTTAAGGGTGAGTTCCCGCTTGGTGAGGTCACTTGCGAAGAACCTCTGATTACAGTGGCTCCCAAGGTCGCACTGAATAGAGTGGTGAGTGCAGAAGAGGGTAAAGAAGCGAAAACTGTGTTTAGACGGATCAGTTATGATGGTGAGACTTCTATTGTTCGCTGCAAACCGTATACTGGTCGAACACATCAGATCCGAGTCCACCTTCAGTATCTCGGATATCCAATTGCAAACGATCCGATCTACTCAAACCCACAAGTTTGGGGTCCAGAATTGGGGTTCAAAGGAGCTGGTGGCACGGACGAAATTGTATCACGGTTAAATGAAATTGGCAAGTCGAAGGTTTCCGAGTCCTGGTATTATCCAGTTGACGAAAACGAGAGCAACATGGGAGAACATTTGACCGGTGAAACGTGCTCTACGTGCGAGACCCCTCTCTATTCTGATCCTGGGCCTAGCGATCTCAGCTTGTGGCTCCATGCTCTGAAATATTATTCGGAAGACGGTGCATGGTCATATGAGACACAATTCCCAGAATGGGCATTACAGTCCTACCGACCATTTATGGAAATCGCGCTTGGAGAGGCCGATAAGTCGCCACCAACTGAAACTGCCTTTTGTGTGGGCGCGGCACTTGTTAAGGATGGTCAGTTGCTCGAAACTGGCTACACTGGCGAATTACCTGGGAACACACATGCAGAACAATGTGCTCTGGAAAAATACTTTCAGAAACACAACACCGACACTGTACCTGAAGGGACCGTTGTCTATACCACAATGGAGCCATGCTCTAAACGACTCAGCGGCAATCTACCCTGCACGGATCGTATCCTTAACCAACCAAATATCAAAACTGTTTTTGTTGGGGTCATGGAGCCTGACACGTTTGTTTCCCAAAATGTTGGAAAGGCAAAGCTTCAGGAAGCAGGGATTGAATATATCCATGTTCCAGGGTTTGAGGAACGCGCTCTGGCCACTGCAAAGAAGGGCCATCCAAAATAACTGTTGTAATAATGAACTAGAATTTAGAAGAGCATAGAGTGATGAACTCCTGGCTTTGTTCTGCAAAAATAAAAAGGCATTTCCTCAATGGGACAATGGTCATGCGGACGTGTGGCATTGGCATTGGCAGGCGTAGTTTAAAATCTATCCCTGAATATGCATACCCGGATGATATTTCCATGTGTTTAAATTTGTACAAAAATACGCATAGTTCGTTCTGGAAATGTCGGTATGTATAATTTGAGAGGCAATAGGAGGAGAGACCCTAGAGGTGCCCTTTTCGCCACTTGCCTGGGTTTCACCATTTATAATCGAGCAATAGCTCCTCTGAAAAGAAGCCATAATTATATATACATTCGAATTGTGAATCTGGATATCTACTACGCATAAATTACTATGTAGTATAATCGACTGATACTCGAACTTGGAAAGGCCTGTATAGAAACGCTCAGAATCCAATAATTTTGAGATTTCAGTCAATGAGCTTCAATCTGTATATATAGGGTGAGCAATGGTGATTGCTGGCCTAGCAGATTGGTCTTAGGGCCAAAATGAAGTTTTGTGCATTTATTGATCCGCGAAACTTCCGACGTTATCGGACGAATCGAGAGGTGCATGCATATATTCATAGCCCTCATGACTACTACATATGGGTATGCACCAATCATAGCGGCAGCTACAACATGGTTCACGCCATATATCGTGACCCCGACATTAATTATATTTATTTTAAATTTCATTTAATTATAATTTAATATTCAAAATACGGTTAATTTTAATGTATACATTAAAATTAAACCAAAAATAAATTTAACCTCGGCAACGGGGAATTGAACCCCGGTCCCCCGCGCGCTGCGGATCCGATCCTACCAATTTTGGTGATGCGGACTCGAATCTACTGACAGGCGGAAATTCTAGCCACTAAACTATTGCCGATCGCTGAAGGCCAAAATTGATATATTCGCATTTATTCAAATGTTTTTGAATTCCAAAATTGTTTTTACACAAATTTTGAAAATTTGTCCGTCAAACCTTGAGATTCTACTCAATTGTTACTTTGCAAGTTTCTCCATTAAGGTTTTAGGTAAACTCGCTTTAAAAAACTCAAAGGTTACCCGAATTAATAACAGTAGCGAATGGCGTCCTTCAATCGATGGAATCATACAGAGTCCTGTAATTATACGATCCCTTACCCAATGGTCTCTCGGTCTATCATTCAGACCAGCGTTTCATTTCCGCGCGGAATTGTTCAATATTGGACTGATAAGGTCCATCATGCGGCTTTACGGCGGCTATTTTGCCTGATGGCATATGCATAGATAAGAGAGGGGGAAGGACTGGCCGATAACTGTGGGGGGTTGGTATATATATATATATATATGATGAATGGCGGCACATTGAACCGCGAAAACATACGCAAATGAGCAACCGCCCGAGAGCCCGTGAAGCAGGTATTGTAATTGGCCCATTAGAACCGGGCCAGACCAACAGCATCGTTGATGTGCCCGGCGTACTTGTATCCCAAGTGACTGTGTGTAAAGATGACCCAACGTTGAGAACGGGAGTTACTGTGGTTGTCCCCCGAAAGGATATTGTGTTTAACCCAGTTGCTGCCGGTTCGCACTTTTTGAACGGCGCTGGAGAACTGACAGGACACCATATCATGAAGGAGTACGGCGTCTTAGCTTCCCCCGTAGCGATAACAGGTACATTGGGTGTCGGCGCCGTACACGAGGGTGTGCACCGATGGATCTCCAAACAGGACCCGGAATATCACGGCTTTTTTGCGTTTGGAGCACTTCCTTGTGTGTCCGAGACTCTGGATTTCTGGTTGAACGATTGCGGAGCATTCGGAGTCCGGCAAGAACATGTAGCTGAGGCATTTGAAAAACTCAGTCCTGAGCCACCCCTGGAAGGAAACTATGGCGGTGGACACGGTATGATTTGCCACGAATTGAAAGGTGGCACCGGATCCAGCTCGAGAAAAGTCGACGACAAGTACACTGTCGGGGTGCTCGTTCAATCCAACTACGGTCTTTTGGAAGACCTGACAATTTCTGGCGTTAATGTTGGGAAACACCTCAAAAATAAAGGATACGGCGCATTCTCCAAAGGTGATAAAACCAAAGACGGCTCAATTGTCATTATTGTCGCTACGGATGCTCCGTTACAATCGCATCAGCTCGACGCACTTGCCCAGCGTGCGTCGCTAGGCCTAGCCAAAGTTGGAGGCTACGGCATGCACTCGTCCGGCGACTTGTTCCTCTCCTTTAGCACAGGAGTTCAATACAACCAGGTTACGGAAGATCCGCACCAATACCCGGGCATTCAATTGGAGACAGAAAGCAACCACTGTGTCAAGACTGCCTCCATCGACCGCCTGTATCGTGCAGCCGTTGATGCCACAGAGGAGGCCATCTTAAACTCCATGTTCAAGGCCGAATCCATCACCGGGTTCAGAGGCCGGACCGTCGATGCCCTCCCGGTAGACGAAGTTTTGCAGCTTCTCAAGGCGAAAGATGTCTTGTAATGAGATTGCGAGATAGGTTTGACGTATATTCAAATGCACATTTAGAATTGGAGAGCGGCTGCGTTTGCCTCCGGCGGCTTCTTTTTTCTCCGAAAAGAAGGCCGCCCGCAGGGCATACTAACCCGCCGGAGGGTTGGGTAGCCTCCGGCGGCTTCGTTTTTCTCCGAAACGAAGCAAAAAAGGTAGCTCTGCGAGGCCATTGACCAGTGCTTTTGCTTCATTTCCCTCAATGGCCCAGAACACCCAACCTCCCGATCAGGTGGCGGTGTTGTCAGAGTGGCGTCCGCACTGCCACACCTTGTTACTGTATGCACCCTCTTTTTCTTCACAGCAGCAATTTCCCACACCCATCAGCCCATTTATTTAACTTAAAACAGAGCATCACGGGTTAGGGTTGGCCTTTTTTTTTTTAGTCTTTGTTTAAAAAATGGGGTGATGTTGATCGGCATTACAACGTCCACCACCAGATTGACCACAACGCTAGGATGAGGGACAGACCAGTTATTATCGTAGGCGCCGGATTGGCCGGATTGACATGTGGACAGCAATTGCTGCAGAACGCAGTGTCGCGGGTGATAATCCTGGAAAAGACGCCGACGGCGGGAGGGAACTCCATCAAGGCCTCGAGCGGGATCAACGGCGCAGGCACCAAGCACCAAAAAACCGAGGACAGCGCAGAGCTTTTTTACCAGGACACAATTAGGTCGGCCAAGGGTCGTGGAAAGAGCGAGCTAGCCCGGATCCTGTGCGACAAGTCGGCCCAATCGGTGAATTGGCTGGAGGAGAACTTTGGCGTGGACCTCTCCGTGGTGGCCAAATTAGGCGGCCACAGTGTGGGGCGAACGCATCGAGGAGCTGGAAAGCTGCCACCTGGGTTCGCCATTATCAGTGCATTGTCCAAGAACCTGGACATCAGGACCGGATGCAAAGTGAAGGACCTGTTGATGGACGGCGGGGGCGAGGTCATTGGCGTAAAGTACGAAAAGGAGCAAAAAGAGTACGACCTGAACGGCCGGGTGGTCCTGGCCAGTGGCGGGTTCTCCGCCGCCCAACAGCTGCTGGCCAAGTACCGACCAGACCTGCAACAGCTGCCCACGACCAATGGCCCACAAACCCAAGGAGAGGGACAGACGATGTGCGCGAACATCAACGCCAACCTGGTGGACATGGACCAGATCCAGATCCATCCCACCGGATTTGTAGATCCCAAGGACCCCGGAAATAAGTCCAAAATCCTTGCTGGGGAGGCGCTGCGGGGCGAGGGCGGAGTGCTGCTGATCAACGGAAGACGGTTTGTGGACGAGCTCCAGACCCGAGACGTGGTTTCGGCGAAGATCATGGAGCACAGACCCGTCGACCCGGTATTGGTGCTTAGTCAACAGGCGTACGACCGCATCTCGCACCATGTGGACTTTTATCTGGCCAAGGGTCTCATGCAGTCAGGCACGCTGGCCGATCTCAAGCAGCAGTTTGGCTGGGCTGCAACAGCAGACGTCGAGGTCCCGCCCAGCGACAAGTACTACTATGGCGTGGTCACACCAGTGGTCCACTTCACCATGGGCGGCGTGGACATTGACGTCCACGGACGAGTGCTCAGTGCAGACGGCAGCGTCATCCGCAACCTCTATGCTGTCGGCGAGGTGACGGGTGGCGTCCATGGTGCAAACCGCCTCGGCGGCTCCAGTCTGCTCGAGTGCGTCGTATTCGGCCGCATCGTCGCGGACTCTCTAGTGTTGCCGTAGCTGTGCCGTGTATACGCGTATCCATAAGAAACCTTTGCTTGCTTGCGGTGACGATGACGTGCGTAGCGTGGGCGGCGTGTGGCGACATTGATGCTTGCTCCGCTGCGCCACATCGATGGGTCACTTAGAGTGTGGCTAGTGCGTGGCGCTCCGATCCCCGCGTCCGTACGGCTCTAGGGGGTGGGTGGCTGCCTCCGGCGGCTTCTTTTTTTCTCCGAAAAAGAAGCAAAAAAAGGTAGCTCTGCGAGGCCGCTGGCCAGTGCTTTTGCTTCTTTTCTGGAAAAGAAGGCCGCCCGCAGGGCATACACAGCCGCCGGAGGGTTGAGTTGCGAAAAAGAAGCAAAAAAAGGTAGCTCTGCGAGGCCATTGGCCAGTGCTTTTGCTTCTTTTCTGGAAAAGAAGGCCGCCCGCAGGGCATACACAGCCGCCGGAGGGTCGGGTTGCGAAAAAGAAGCAAAAAAAGGTAGCTCTGCGAGGCCATTGGCCAGTGTTTTTGATACACATCCCGCGGCGGTTGCAGTAGGAGCAGTTGGGCCAGATGCGTGTGGTGTGGCTAGAGCGTATGACCGTCCGTCACAAGTGCACAGGGACAAGAAATTGGTGTCCGAAGACGGCAGCGGCTGTGTGTGCACAGGCGGGGACGACCGGAGGCTCTGGCTGTAGAAGCAGGGTATGTTATGGCCAGACGGGGAAGAGAGCGAATTGTGCCGATGGCCCTCCCTCACAAGTGCACAGGGACAAGAATTGGTGTCCGAAGACTGTGGCGCTGTGTGTGCACAAGGTCAGAAGGGCCGATGACCCTCATCGCCCTCAACGGCAGCACATCTCCCGCCGAAACCTGTTGGACGCTGCGACGTACTGAGAAAGTTGTCCGAAGACTGCGGCTAGTGTGTGCAGGATGTCCGTTAGGATTAGCGAGAGACGTGACACCGTCTCTGGGAAGAAGGAAAAAAAAAAAAAAAAAGGGAAAAAAAAGTGGGAATCGGTCCTCTTTTATAGTTTAAGGCTAGACGCCCAACCTGCACCCCCAAATAATATTCCCCAAAGCGGAAACCGGCCCTCATCACCCGCTAGCCGCACCACTGCTTTTGCTTCTTTTCTAGAAAAGAAGGCCGCCCGCAGGGCATACTCGCCCCCGTGGCCCTAGGGGGAGTGTAGCCTCCGGCGGCTTCTTTTTTTCTCCGAAAAAGAAGCAAAAAAAGGTAGCTCCGCTACGCGGAGAGTCTGTGCACCGCCGTCCAGTGCCGCCAGACCAGGTACGGTCACACCCGCAAGGCAACACCTTCTCTCGTTCGATCGGATGTAGTTAAGCTTGTGAGGGTCACAGTTAGTAACATCATAGGAGACTGGATGTGAACAGGTGATACTGTACCTCCGTTACCAGGCAACAGCCAGCTTTTTGCCAGTTTTACGTTGCAACTTTTCACGGTCACGTGACCTGTGCGGCTGGGAATCGAACCCGACCCGGCCTACCTACATAATTTGCAATTGAATCGAATCCGGATGTATATACAGCTAGCACCAGCCGAGGCCAGTCATACGCCACAGCTAACCCCGTTAGACCTGTACTGGGCCAAGAGACGCACATCCCACGAGCCAGTGCTTTTGCTTCTTTTCTAGAAAAGAAGGCCGCCCGCAGGGCACACCACGCCCCCGGAGGGTTCTGAGGCGGGCGTAGCCTTCGGCGACTTCTTTTTTTCTCCGAAAAAGAAGCAAAAAAAGGTAGCTCCGCTACGCGGAGAATGCGTGTGGCCACTGCTTTTGCTTCTTTTCTGGAAAAGAAGGCCGCCCGCAGGGCACACCCACACCCCCCCGGAGGGTTCTGCTACGCCACCAGGGGTCGCAGCACCGCCACGGGACGCCACCGCGCGGGGCGCGCAGATGACAAATCGGGTGAACCACAGTCTTTGTTGCCAGACCACGTGAGCTCGTCAGCGGGGGGTATATAAGATGGGGGGACTGTTGCTTGCTGGCCACCAGACATCACCACATTACTACCACTACTACTATGAGCGGCAGAGTATACGACGAAGGCAACTTCCGGACGAAGGGCACGAGCGAGCCCGTCAACAGACCGACCCAGCGGCGGCCCAGCTTCATGGACTGGGCGTTTTCGTTCCACTCCCTCGGGGCGGGCGTAGGGTCCCATCACATCTCCCAGAACGAGTACACAAAGAACCTGTGGCAGAACCGCAACCGGCGCCGCTCGTCCTCGGTCGGCTCGGACGTGACCGACACGGGGGTCCGTCGCAGCTCCACGGGCTCCATGTAAGGGGGCCAGTACGTAGCTCCTTATCAAATATATGTTATCTCATGCACCCCGGATTTGCACATTTAAGCTTATGCTGCGCGCGGCGCGAGGAGGGTTGTTTATATACGCGCACGGCGTGTTGCGCAGAAAGCCGTACCAGCCTCCGGCGCGCGGGGCGCGTGCAGAGTGATGCGCGCGATCCTTACCGGATGGGGCAACATTTGCCACCACCAACACCGTATTTTAAGCCTTTGTGGGTGCTACACGACCTTCCGGATGCGGCAACCTTGGCGATCTTAGCTCCCATGTTCTAGAACAGTGGCGAACTACAGGGGGCTGGGCACGTGAGGGCGCGGTCATATGATTTGGTGCCGTAGCAGCAGCCACACACACATGAGCCACACACCGTGACAGCCGTAGCAAAGGGGGGGGAGGCTATATAGCAAGAGATTGGAGAGGGAGCGGACCAAAAAAAAAAATGAGAAAAATTCAGAAAAATTAAAGGAACCAAAAAATGCACTGCAAATTCAAAAAAAGCGGCCATTGCCACCCGCAAACGCTGCCCTCCCAATCCCACGCTGGGGCTAAAATTAGTAATCGGCGCAATTAGGGTGAAAATTTCTTCGGCTGTTTTTCGATCACGCACCACATGCAGATTACCCAAACGAGGCGTAGCTCTTGCGGTCTCTCGACTATAAATAGGGGCCCTCCTCCCCGATCCCACTTGTTTTTTTCTGTCATCCACAAACAAGTTTCATACTTACTACTACTACTACTTTCTACCTATTATGAGCAATCGTCTTTCCCCATCCTACAAGAGACCACAAGATCCAAAGGACAACGACCACAACCCATCCTGGATTAACTGGGCCTTCTCCTATCGCGGAGTGCCATCGTCCACCCACGACGAGAAGATTCGAAACGAGCAGCGCAGATCTTTGTGGGAACAGGAGCAGCGCAGACAGTCCCAAGTTCAGGAAAAGAGAGCCTCGTTTGAGCGACGACGCTCCTCCACCTCCTCGGCCGGATCCACCTAATTGTGTGCCTTTATTTAAATTCTCCTATTTATCAAAATGTCGTACATAATAATAAACAATAGTCGCAACAGTGCTTTTGCTTCTCACGGAGTTGCCTTCGGCGACTTCTTTTTTTCTCCGAAAAAGAAGCAAAAAAAGGTAGCTCCGCTTCGCGGAGTGCCCCCCAAACATTGCTGGCACGGCACCCGTGTGTGTGCATCCTCTGATCAATCAGTCACCGAGGCCCTTCCCTGGGTTTGGGTTTCCCCACAAAGGGCAATTAAGCTTAAACTTGGTCGCGTGCATTCGCGCGCGTGCAGATGACGATCATGGCACGGCAGTGTGAATAATCATGACTGATTCCGGACACGGCCACATCCGGTCCTCCATTCGCGTCCGTGCTCGTTTTTGGTCGCTTCCTCTCCAGCCACCACCTCGTTGTTCAATCTCGTGTCTTTCCCCAGATCGCCCACCCGGACACACGTGCTCGCCAGCCTCACTGCCTCGGAATGTTTTGCCACCCTGACTAAGCTGAGACACAATGTTCAGGATGCGCTGCCCTTATCAGACACGTGCAGATAAATATTTTTCACCGCCGATCCGCCTCGGGCTTACCCGGATGGACCCTCCCCGGCTTCGCCCGATCGCCCCCCCAGAGTGGCGCCATCTTCCCTCATTTCTTTTTTCGGGCCCGGAAAAAGCTTCTCGGATCTCAGCCGTTCCCGGTCAGTCCCCGAGGAAGAAGAAGCGGCAATTGCCTCCGGCGGCTTCTTTTTTCTCCGAAAAGAAGCAAAAAAGGTTGCTCTGCGAGGCCGGAGATGACGAAACCCAGTTATTGCGGCAGGGTCCGTGGCGATGCATGTGCATATAAAGGGTCGTTAGGGCTGTGCAGATCACAGCCCGGAAGAGCTAAGAACCCTGGGTATGCTCTGCGGGCGGCCTTCTTTTCGGCGAAAAAAGAAGTCGCCGAAGGCACTAGAACCCTCCGGGGTTGGGTATGCCCTGCGGGCGGCCTTCTTTTCTAGAAAAGAAGCAAAAGCACTGGCTCGGAGCTACCCTTCTTTTCGGCGAAAAAAGAAGTCGCCGAAGGCTGCTCAATCACCGGTCGCCGCGAAGCAGAGCTACCTTTTTTGCTTCTTTTCGGCGAAAAAAAAAGTCGCCGAAGGCACTAGAACCCTCCGGGGGTTGGGTATGCTAGAAAAGAAGCAAAAGCACTCGCTCTGTCTCAGAGTGTAGTGTGCAAAGTGGATGTGGGGAGTGGAGGTAGTGTAGAAGCCAGGGATTCCACACCACGTTAAAGGCGTCCAGGTATGCTTGTACTTATTACAAAGGGGCACGGCTGTGGAATCATTTACGGCATTAAAGTATTCACAATAGTATCCAAGCGGAGGCGGACAGTTGTACATAAAGTGAATTTTTCTTTCGTCTTGTTTGAATCCGCAGTATTATGGATATTTGAAAACTTCGGCGGATGAACGGGCAGTCCTGAGCAGGTGGGGCTGCGCTTCCTGTTAATGAACAGGTTCTTTACACACCGCTAATTTGCGTGGCTTTGGTCTGCAGCAACTGAAACAGAAACTCCGGGTACTAGGGCCAAAACGCATTTACCATCTTATTTTGGAACCCTCCTTTGCTCGGAATTACATTTCTACACATGTACAGTATGTTGCCATCGCAGCATTCATCAAGCCAGAGGACGGCAGGCCGGCTTTCAACATTTCTTCGATTTCGGGCCATTGGCCTTGGAGAGGATACGAAGAAAGCTCTGGACCAATGGTATTGGCTGATTGAGCCTATAAAAGACTTTCCACGATTGCAACCAGTTCGGAGAGGACAACAACTTTGCGAACATCTTCCGTACGTCTGACGAGATTTTGCACTCCCTCGCTTTATGAGTCAAATTTTCTTTGACACTCCCATTGATCTGAAATTTTTCCGATCACTGGATCGCAGGGTTAAAGGGCTCAAAGGACCGCTCCGACGCATTGGGAGATCGAGCCAGCTACTTTGTTATCGTGTGTGGCCGCTGCGTAAGGCTGTTCGTCTCTTCTCCAATACCCTGCATCTTTTCTTGCTCCATGCTCTTAATGGCTTGCGAGGATACTCGCTAGAATATATCCTCAAATGGATCATTTGGCTCATCATGATGTATACTGTGTATTATGCCATACTCACCTTGAATCTGCCGAATACATCTACCTCCAATACCCGATGATACTGAGACGCTGGCAACATTCAAAACCTCGCCCCGCCTTCTCAGAGGATTTCGATGGCAGCAATTATTCACGCCATCTATAGCATCCACCGAGTCTTGCGGTTGAAGATCCACTTGATGATATAGGCTTGATGGTTAGCTATGTGAGCGTCCTTGCTGATCATCACTCTTCTATCCGTTACACGATTTTGTCCGCAGGCGTGAAGGGAACGAATATCGGAATCGAGGAATTGTATCTTACTGTCTTGCACCTTACAATTACTTTTCATTTTGTACCCTTTACACCCTTATGTGGGGTAAACCAATTTGAAGATGATGGTATATGGTGTTTATTTTTCCTTCTATAATTATTTATGTATCGGACTTATGTCATAGATTAATTGGGGTGTGTGTGCGGCCGTTCCTAGGGAGGAAGTAGAAGCACTGGTCATCGACCTCGTGGAGCTGCCGTTTTTACTTCTGTTCTGAGAATAAAAGTAAACTGAACCCCTCAAATGTGTGTACGTCCAGCCTTTTCTAGAAAAAAAGGCAAATGCACTGAAGCTTCGCAGAACTACCTTTTTTGCTTCTTTTCGGAGAAAAAAGAAGTCGCCGAAGGCTGCTCAACCCCAGAGGGTGTCTATGCAAGCAAAAGCTCTGAATAGATACCTCACGGCATCCTTTGTGGCGGAGTCTACATATATACAGTTTCCGCAGGTATGTGGGAATTACTTTCCTTGATCGGCAGAATTATTTGGCTGCCTCGATGCAGGATGGTCACCATGAAACATAACTCTCAATGCTGCCACGAACAATGTCGACACCTCTCTGGCAGATCCCATAACACAGTTTATCCAACACGCTTCTACGTTCTAATTTAATCCTTCTTGTGGTCGGCCGGTATGTAACGTGGCCACTGGACTATGCATATTTTATCAACCATACCCAAAATAAAGATCGATTTCAACCCCGGTTGTGGTGAGTATGGCAATGAAAAGTGGCAGCACGCCATTGAGAAAAACGCCCCGAGAGACACAAATAGTGCACGAGTAATGTGAGTGTATTTTCGTTGGCAGGTTGGATTTTTTTCTCACAGTAAAATAGAGAGGGATTACACCAATCTGGCAACGATCCAAATGAACATATAACCGTCCGGTACTCGACGAACGGTGTGCATACTTGGACTCTCCATATCAGCAAATCTGGCTAAAAGACGTTTGAGAAAAAAGTGGGCACTAATCCCCCAAAGTAAATATCTGCACATAGATTAAACATAGCAAAACCGTCGGAACACAAGTTTTAAATGAACTCAGCGTGTCTCCCTAACTTCCAATTAATTCAACTGTAGATCGATAGAAAGGACTGAATCAGAAATGATACACTTTTGGATATGCCAATGCGCATCTGCAGAGGTGATGGCATGAAACTAAATTGCGTCTGGGTTCAATGCAGATATGCATACTGGTCGTCATGTATGCATAATTATGCATACAACCAAGTGAAACGTGCAATCGCGTATGCATATCCGCAAGCGCGGTTTTATTGCTGCATCGTAGAATTGGATATTGACCGGAACCAGCGTGGAGAGACCAATATTACGGATAAGCCTAGACTAGCCGACAGGCCTTTCGGACCAATCGCAGATATGGCAATCTCCCTCGGACAGTCCTATTTTTCCAAAAGAATAGGCAGCTCTCTCAGTTTATGGAGTACATTTTTTTTCGAGGGGATGCCACCGGGGAGTCATGGTTCGTATGACTGGATACCGGCGCGGGTGGTACCATTTTACAACTCGAAGTAGATATAGAGCTCCTGTGCCGTACGAAATTTGTTATGCACTCCAATGAAGATAACGCGATTCCCTCTTTGTACAAAAACTAACTTGATTTCCAATTGACAAAAACAGCTGGATCAAACACACATCTACGCTGCAGTGTAATAATTCGCGGCTCTTCTGTACAAAAGAAGTTAATTTGTGCTTCCTTTTCATCCGCGTTCGAATCAAGTTCGAATTAAATCTGATTGAATTAACGTGGCAATAAGCCCTCAAAAAGATGCTCCGGGGCGAACAGCACAAACATAGTGCGTCGCTGATGAATGCTTCACACAGAACGAGTAGCGACTAACGTGCGTATAATTATAACAGGGTTCTCTGCATTTTCAACCAGGGAACGTGTCACCGGGGGAAGGCACGTCCTCTATTCGCATGTATGGCAAAAATATAAAACCTCTCGGAACATAGAGTTGAGTAAAATGGTATTATTTAACTACAGAGCTTTCAATTACCTCCGATGGATTCTCTTTCCCTAAGCAAGAGCACGGAATAAAATACTCCTGCGAGGCGGCGTTAAGTATGGTGAACTGGAGAGCCTGACCTGCCACAAACATAGCTGCTTTCTGAATTTACAGCGTTGCAGATGCCGCCACTAGTTTGCGACATACTTTAGTTTCCTGTTATATAAAGCATTTAACCTGGCCCTTTTGTCTAGTGGCAAAGCAAAAATGGCAAAATTCCCGATCGAGTTTAACAACAACTGCAAGGAGTACGACAATGAAAAGTGGAGAGAGCATATCGAAAAATATGCTCGAGAGGCAGATAGTGCAAGGGTAGTGTAAGTGTACAGCTCGACTTCTCATTAGCAACTATTCTTACCATACAGTGAACCGCTACACAAGTCGGACAACGATCGAAATGAACATATAACAGTTCGATACTATAAGAATGGTGTCCACATCATGACAAACCACATTACCCGACCAGGCGAAGAGACGTTCTATGAATACACGAACACTAACACTCAAAAGTAGTAGGTGGTAACTAGTCGTAAGAATGATGATAACAAAAAATCGAAAGCGTTTTATAGTTAAATGAAAGTGAAGACATTTTGGTCAGATGGCCAATTTTAGTTCAAATCCATAGGGCAGAATTGTCGCGACCACCATGCCTATCCATATTACTCTACATTTAACATTTGGTCTTAATCATTGTGTTACTTACTTTACCACGTTCATGGGCCAACGGCCCACTTCAGTTCATATGATTAGTTAACATAACCACGGCTGCATTATTGGTGAGACCTAATTCCCGTCCTATGAAGTGACCAAGTGGAATGACTCCAGGCAAACGAAAAGATGGTCGGGTATATCCACATACACAACAGGTACACCCCAAAACGTTCGTTATCGGAAGCCAAAGTACTGTTTTAACCAAATTATTCGATTGGTTTTTTTTTTTTTTTTTTTTTTTTTTTTTTTTTTTTCCCATTTAAATACCAAACTATAGAAATTATAATCTGACATATTTAACTTCATCATATACCCAATTGATAGCAAAGAAGAACCCATTTACATTTAATCTAATGTATTCCGTGTATATATAAGCCCGTAGGCCAGAACACTACAAAAGAAGAACCCTGAAAACAGAGAAAAACTATTCAAGTCACGTGATATTTGGCGCCTCTTTGTCACGTGGCCATACAAAACACCCTCAGGTGCGGTCATACCCACAGGGCAACACTTTCTCTCGTTCGATCGGATATAGTTAAGCCTGTGAGGGTCACATTCAGTAGCGCGATCGGAGACGGCGCGCGAACGGGTGATACTGCACCTTTTAATTTTAATTTTAATTATCGTTCGCGCGCGAAAAAATATGATTCGACCCAGGATCGAACTGGGGACGTCCTGCGTGTTAAGCAGGTGCCATGACCAACTAGACCATCGAACCAATGAGACATAATTCTTGGCATTACCCGAAGTCACGTGATGTTGCCCTAAAAACGCGGATTTAAACGGAGATAATATTATAAGTGCTTGCAATTGATTTTTCGGTCTACGGATTTGATAAAGCAATCAGTATTGATTAAATTTGACAGCAATGGCAGTTTTATGGCTTAACGGGGCACCCCAATCATGTCATTAGCCATGGTCCACTATATGTATGGCGTATACATGCATTGGTTGGCTCATGGTTTCCGAAATATGTTCATATACCAAATACCGGAAGAGGAATCGAATCATACACTTATGACATACTACCGCAGAAACGTTAACGACGAAACCATTATACATATGCATATCATTGAAGACTGTCTTCGTCGAATGGTTTAAGGCCAGGACTGGCGAAAACTTTAAATTTGACTACGCTTCTGCCTGGATACTCCGAAAGGATGCGAGCAATGGCAGAGTTTATTCAAGAAAAGGTATAAACACTCAAGCACAAGATTAAAGGAAACTGGAAACTGGAAGGCAACACGCGCAGCCGCCTTGGTAGACACAGTTGTCAGCAACCCAAGCAACCCTTCAGCGCTAAAGGGGAGTTTGATGTTATGTATTTTTTCGCGAAAGTATTGATACAAACATTTTGAAAGAATATGACGACGCTATAGCAAATTAAGTAATTTGTGGAATTTGACAAAGTAAGAATTCATTGATTAATCGGATTTAACGTAAATGTCAACTTTTATTCCTTGGGAAGTTTGGTGGTCTAACCATCACGGCCCAAAGGTAGGAAACTATACGGGGAGATAAATCTATGCGTATCTATCTTATCATAGTTTTCAGCTCTCCCGAACGACGGAAATAAAGTATGATAGCAGAATTATGGCATTTCTATTCGATTGGATGCTATATGACCGACGATCGGCCGACCTCCGATATTGAACCAGAAAACCTACTGGGCTCAGTCAGGACTCGGCTCTCTCGACCATGCTCAGGACACCACGAATCCTCGTTCGTTCTACTCACTTGCTGGAGGGAAGGCGAGGTATAGCAAACTCGCCAGCGCCTAAGAGACAGCGAAGCTTGCCAGCAGCCTATTACCGTGGCGGCACCTCGCGAGCTGTTTTTTTCCAACAAGGCCATCTTCCACCGGATAGACAACTCTGGGCAGCCATATTCCGCAGTGTCATGGGCAGTCCAGACGAATACGGACGACAGCTTGATGGCCTTGGCGGTGGGATCTCAAGCTTGTCAAAGATTTGCGTTGTGGGGAAGTCCACACACCCTGATGCGGACGTTGACTATACTTTTGTATCGCTCGGGATCAAGAATACTGATGTCGACTATTCGAGCAACTGCGGCAATATGGTTAGTGCTGTTGGGCCTTTTGCTGTGGATTCCAAATTGGTCAATGCAGCCAGTTCAATGTCGTCTGATTCAGCAGTAGTCCGCATCCACAATACAAACACGGGCAAAATCATTCATGCCACTTTTCCTGTAGTTGAAGGAGAAGCAGCAGCTTCGGGCGATTTTTCAATTGATGGAGTTTCGGGAACTGCAGCTCGAATAAGGCTCGATTTTATCAACCCCGCTGGTTCAAAAACTGGGAAATTATTACCTACGGGTAATGTGGTCGATGTTTTTGACGGTGTTCCAGCTACTTGCATTGATGCAGCAAACCCAGCCGTATTCGTTGAAGCGCATTCGCTTGGTGTGGGAGGTAACCTCACACCCGACGAGATTTCTAGTCACCCGGATCTTCTTCCCCGGCTGGATTCGATACGCCGTCAAGCGGCAGTTAAAATGGGGATGGCTGATGAACCACAACACGTACCTGGGAGTGTGCCAAAAATCTGTCTTGTGTCGACTCCAAAGTCTGATTCAGATCCTAGGAGTGTGGAACAGAACCAAACTTCATCACAAGTTGATCTTTTAGTTCGCGCGATATCTGTCGGTCAGCCTCATAAGGCGGTACCAATTACAGTTGCATTGGCACTTGCAGCCGCCAGAAGAGTTCCGGACAGCACAGTGGCTATAGTTGCAAATGAAAAAAGCATTGACAACGCCGGGTTGACCATTGGCCATGCCAGTGGTAATCTTCTTGTAGGCGCGGACTTTGATTCTAAAGGAGAGCTGGCGTCTGCCACTGTATTTCGCACAGCTCGTCGGTTGTTTGACGGTAGAATATACTGGAAAGACGAGTGATTTTTTTACACAGAATTTTTTTTTCCTCACACTTCTCCCACACTGGCCTACGACCAATTCCTACTAACAAAATATCACTAATAGACCTAACCTAATTGATGATCAGAAAATTACATAGTTCGAGAAGACTTTCGACCTTCCTCCTTCTGATGACCAGATGTACGCCGGTGTGCGGAAAAGTGCGTTGGGAGAGGTGAATTTGTCAACGCTCAGTGTTTCTGCGTGAATCCTCGGGGGAAAACGAAAAAACACCAGCTCAAATCAGCCAGGAATGAGTAATAACGACGTACCAAAGAATAGAGTGCTTCCTCCAAAGGAGGCGTCGAATTTCCGAAGCGCGCTAAAGCTCTACGAGGCCAAACAGTACAAAAAGGCTCTCAAGACCGCCGAAGCGGTGCTGAAAAAACACCCTGAACATGGTGAAACTTTAACTGTAAAGGGTCTTGTGCTATATTTCATGGGCAAAAAAGGAGAAGGATATGAAAATATTCAAAAAGGGTTGGAAAATGATCCGACTAGTTATGTCTGTTGGCACATTGCTGGTATTTACTACAGACAAGAGAAGAATTATGAAGAAGCAACTAGAGCCTATACCAAGGCATGCTCGTATGATCCCGAAAATGTTAATGTTCTTCGAGATCTTGCCAACCTACAGGTTCAAACTCGACAGTACAAGAGCTTAATCCCGGCCCGAACTCGTTTATTGAAAGACAAGCCAGGATTCCGGATCAACTGGACGTCGTTGGCTTTGGCCCATTATTTCAATAAGGACTATGCCACCTGTGAAAAAACTTTACAGAGTTTTGAAGAATTGCTCAAGGAACCGTTGCCGAAGAGCGATATTGAAAACTCCGAGGTTACACTTTTCAAAAACCAGGTTATTTATGAAAGCGGTGATGTGGAACGAGCTTTGGAAAATTTGGAGGAGATTGCCGACAAGGTTTTGGATCAATTGGCCGTGTCCGAATATCGCGCAAAGTATTTGTTAGAATTGAAACGATACAAGGAAGCTGAGCGTGAATATCGTGCGTTGATCAAGAGAAACCCTGAATGCGTTTCTTACTATAAGGGATTGGAAAATGCTCTCCAAATCCCCGAGGATAATATCAAGTTGCGGCAAATTTTATATAAACGCCTTGCGGAAAAGTATCCGAAGAGCGATGTTCCGCGATCAATCCCACTGGGCTTTCTTGTTGGTGACGAATTCAAAAAGGCTATTACCGAATATCTGCGACTTTATCTTGAACGTGGCGTCCCTAGTACATTTGTAATGGTTAAGCCATTGTATAAAGATGAAGAGAAGAAACAGATAATCCACCAAGTGATCACTGACATGTATGACTCTCTTGTGGACAAAAAGGACGACCCATCCCGTGCAGTCTGGACGATGTATTTCATTGCGCAACACAAGACCTATCTTGGGCAACATGACGAAGCGTATGATCACATCAATCAGGCCATTGAACATACTCCGACATTGGTTGAATTGCATATGGTCAAGGCCAAGATCCTCAAGCATTTGGGTGACTTGGAAGGAGCAATTGAATCTATGGAAGCTGCACGAGAGCTGGATCTTCAGGATCGTTTCATTAACACAAAATCGGCCAAGTACATGATGAGAGCTGGCCAGGTCGACCGCGCCATCGACATCATCAGCTTGTTCACCCGCAACGATAACAATGGCAAGGGCGTGCAAGATCTTCATGACATGCAAGGATTGTGGTTCTTGTCCGAACAGGCTGAAGCTTACACACGAGCGGGTAAACTGGGGCTTGCTCTTAAACGATTCCATGCCATTTTCAAAATCTTCCATGAATTTGACACGGATCAGTTTGACTTTAACATTTACTGTCCACGACGAGGAACCGTCAGATCTTACCTTGACATGGTGAAATGGGGGGACCATCTGTACACTGATCCGCATTATATCCGAGCTGTCAAGGGAGCGTCTGAAGTTTATATGCAAATTAGTGAACAACGCAAGGCGCAAGAAGATAGTTACAACAATGGTACTGTTGACGAATCTGAAAGGAAGAAGGCTGAGCGCAAAGCCAAGAAGGAAAAAGCCAAAGAGCTGAAAAAGGCGGAAGAGGAGGTCAACGGCGCAAATACTAAGGATGATGATCCATTAGGATACAAATATGTCAACACTGCCGATCCGCTAACAGAGGCATTCAACCTTTGGAAACCGATTAATGACGACCCATTGTCGCTGAACAGTGCGGATGCAATGAAGATTGGGTTTGAACTGTACTTGAGACAAGCGAAATATGTTTTGGCCGTTCAGATGCTTGTCAAGGCGAAAAAGGCTGGCGCTCCTTCCCATTGGTGTGTTGCGAGTAGTGTGAGAACCAGGAAAGGTCTCGATAGTGACGAAAACACGCCACCAGCGCTCAAGGCGTTGCCAATGAAGCTCCTTCCCACCGTTGCCCCAGAAGGTAACATTGCACAAGACGATTTGAATAAATATGCTGACAAGTACATTCGTGTTGACGGAGATGCCGGTAGCATTCTCTCATGGGCCCAGGCCAAGCAAGCGCTGGATACTCCGGTTGAAGCTGTCGAAGGGGGGGTTGTAAAGATAGTAGATGTTCCAGGTGTCAGTGTGGAGGAAGCTATTGAAGCGTATAGAGTATTGGACTCTTTGAACTCAAAAAAGCTAGACGAGTTCAAAGGTCAGATTAAAAAGAAATTCCCAAAAGCCTCTGGCTTTTGAATAGTACTGCAATAGATTTTTTTTTTTTTTTTTTTTTGTCTCAAAATCGTAACATGCCCTGCGGGTGATCTTATTTTCTAGAAAAGAAGCAAAAGCACTTGGTCAATCCCTCGCAGAGCTACCTTTTTTGCTTCTTTTCGGAGAAGAAGCTGCCGGCGGCAAGTCTGCCCTGCGGGCGGCCTTCTTTTCTAGAAAAGAAGCAAAAGCACAGTCCCATACACACTCTCTGAAGTGATGCTTTTTCTCTTCCGGAGAAACGACACCGAACATTAAACTAACAATAATATATTCGCTATGCAGTAACTTACATCTTGTTCTCACCCTCGCCCATAGTTGCAAGGATCTTTTGGTGAATCTCCTTGACCTTGTCCGCGCCTTCAGCAGAATGAGGCCAGCCCACGCCAAGACCAGAATTCTCATCACGCTTTGGAATCATGTGGACATGGACGTGGTCAACCACTTGGTGGGCAATGCTGCCGTTGTTTTGGAGAATGTTGTATCCTTCACCGTCTAGGCCGTCAGTGTTCAACCCAGAGGCAATGGCCACTCGCTTTGCAATCGGCAGCAATTCAGCCAGGTGCTCATCCGGGATATCGTGGAGCTTTGCTCCGTGGTACTTTGGAATGACCAGCAAATGACCCGGGGCAGTAGGTTGGATGTCCATAAAGGCCAACGTTTTGGCCGTCTCGACAACCTTCAATGAAGGAATTTCACCTGGCAATGTTAGTAGCGCACTCCGCTGGAACGATTGCAGCCCAACTCACCCTTGACGATCTTGCAGAAGACACAGCTGGCAGAAGAATTCATGATTGTTGCGTTGATAAAGATGGAGATTGAGTTGCGTGGAGAGCAAATAGCGCTCACAAAGATCGGGCTCCTCGGCCCGATAGGGGGAAGTCTTCTGCGGCTTGCGGATATGGGCAGGTTCGAACGGAGAAAGGAAAGAATAATTGAGTGACTGTTAGGGGTGATCGTAGTGGCTGTGGAAGGACGCTATGAGGGATTGAGAGCTTGATTAATTGGCAGTTGAGAAATCCGCCTTTCTCAGTGAACTGGGTGGGAGTACGCATATTCTTCCAGCATTATCATCCATTGGTGGTAGCATAATCTTCCTTTGGAATTACGCATATAACATATGTGCAACGTCTATGATATATCTAAGGCAGAGGCGGCATTTCTATATATATATGGAAGATCACATAACCCACAAGGTGCTGGCTGCGAGACTGTATATATATCTACCGATAATGAGGCTACCTGGTTGAGATATTCGTTATTCTGAGCTTTGACGTAAGCATTGGGATATGCTTAGCTCGAACAGTACATTGCCATGAATCTGGAAGCATAAGCATACTCAGCAAACGTGTCTATACGTCTACCATATTCTAGGTGACGCACAAGTTCCTGAGCAGCGGGAATAAAATGGCAAGGTAGTCGTCGGCGGCTACTAGTAAAAGCTAGCAGTTCTATGAGGTATAACTCAGTTGCCTTTTTCTCCACTCTCCGAAAAGCCCGAAGGGTTGTGTTGCCTCCGGCGGCTTCTTTTTTCTCCGAAAAGAAGCAAAAACGGTAGTTCTGCGAAGCTTCAGCACGTTTGGTCCTTTCTAGAACAGACCGCCCTCTACAACTCTTCAGAAGTTAGTGCTGCCTTTGGCGACGTTTTTTCGCCGAAAAGGTAGTTCTGCGAAGCTCAGTGCTTTTGCTTCTTTTCTAGAAAAGAAGGCGCCCGCAGGGCATTGGTGCCCTCCGGAAGGTTCTCGCGCCTTTGGCGACTTCTTTTTTCCCAAAGAGAAGCAAAAAAGGTAGTTCTGCGCAGTTTCAATGCTGTTGCTTCCGGATTGCGATGATGCAGAGTTGAACGCTTCGATCACTTACGATAACCTTATCGCAGTGCCCCAGTCATGATTGAATCCGTCAGTGAGTCACTGAGTCATCACACCAACGCTTAACTGCACAGTCCTAGACCACTGCTATTCAGCCAATTACGATGTATACCAACCAATGGTCCGAGGAATCACGCATATTACCGAGGCGTCATCATGTGTGGCTGCACCGGGTCGACTTGAGCGCTCCATTTCCGGGCTGCCAACCGTCCAGTATGAAACATTCCAGCCATTACCCTGATGTGGGCCCTACACCGTTAACCAGGGCTGCATGATATGCATGTTGGGAGCCACTTCCAGGTCTTTCGGACGAATGCATGTATGCATCATGTATTTGATAGCTCGGTTTGGCTGCTTTGCAACGGACGGCATCACATGGTGCCGTGGAAAATCGCCCTTCCCAAGAACACTGGCCAAGAGCATGCTGGTGGTATAAAAACTCAAATTAGTACTGGAGACGGTTGTTTTTCAGGGTCCTTGATGCCGCAACATGACAGCCGTTGGGAAAGCCGAATAATTAAAAAAACAAAGAAATTCCAAACAAGTTTCGATCCAGATATATGACGCAACCCAAGCGGCACTACCGATCTGCAATGGACTAGACTCGACGAGAAGTATAAATATTAGCTCAGGTCTCCGGTTACTTTCTCGTCACCCCCCAAATAGCCCAAACAAACCCACCATGACCGCAGGTAACGAAATTAACGGAAACGCTCCGCAGAAGTATAAGGTTATCCACGGAACGGAAGAAGGATACACTTCCAAGTCGGTTGCCGCCGAGCCGCTCAAAAACGGCGACGTTCTCGAGCATCTTACTGCGACTAGTCCTGGTAAGAAAACGTATCAGACCGTTCAGGTGAGTGAAACCGAACATGTGGAGCTCAACAGCGAGGTTGTGTATCTAAACCACAGCTGCGATCCTACTTGTGTCATGGACGTGAAGAACATGGTTGTCCGACTCATTAAGGATGTTCCTGCCGGTGGAGAGCTTACCTTTTTCTATCCAAGTACCGAGTGGGACATGGACCAACCCTTCACCTGCTGGTGTAAGAGTCCTGGGTGCATCAGCACTGTCCAAGGTGCGCGACACCTGCCACGGGAGGTGCTTGATAAATATTTCATTAACGAGCACATCTTGAGACTGGCAGACAAACTCTGAATATTTTTGTATTAACTTAACCTTTTTGATGCTTTGTAAATAAGTAAACGTGATAGAGCATTCTGCGCATCCATTAGCATTCGCTCTATCTTTTTATCAGGTCGCCATTCAAAATTGGGAGTACTGAGTTCGACAAATAAAAGTACGGTTTCAATTCATGGCAATTGCACCCCAAGTTGTCTACTGTGGCAACTCTGTCGAGACCAACTCAGTGCTTTTGCTTCTTTTCTAGAAAAGAAGGCAGTCTGCAGGGCGACTGCACTTCAGTGGTTAGTTGCGTCCGGCGACTTCTTTTTCTCCGAAAAGAAGCAAAAATGGTAGCTCCGCTTCACGGAGGATGTGCGAGCCAGTGCTTTTGCTTCTTTTCTAGAAAAGAAGGCCGCCTGCAGGGCATATACATCCTCCGGAGGGTTGTGACTGGGAGTCCGTTAGACGTATTCAATTTTAGCTAATTCTATCAACACACACAACTACCGGCCCATCGAGGAAATCCGATGGCATCTCTAATATTGTCCACCCCGGCAATGTAGCATACCCATCGTTCAAATCCCATGCCATAGCCGCCATGTGGGAAGGAACCGTACTTGCGAAGGTCGGTATACCATTTCATCTCTTCCATACTCATGCCTGCCTCGGTCATTGCTGCAACGAGCATGTCGTAGTTATCCTCACGGAGGCTGCCACCAACCAGTTCGCCAAACTCTGGCACGAGCAGATCGAAACATGCGACAGTAGATGAGTTCGCATCCAACTTTTTCATATAGAACGGCTTCAAACTAGTAGGATAATCGGTGATAAACACTGGCCCTTTGAAGATGGTTCCCGCCAAAAACTTTTCATGCTCCGACCCAAGATCGTCGCCCCATTGGATTGGCTTGGATGGGTTCTTACTCTTGAGAATCTCAATCGCCTCGGTGTAGCTCACTCGTGGCCATTCTTCTCCATTTCTGTCGATCATCTCCCATCGTCGCTTGACCAGCTCTTTCCGCTCCTCATCCCGAATGCTATCTAATAGGTCCACAGCCATTTGGCCCCTAGGAACGGCTGACCTGATCATCCCTTCCGCCACTGTCATGACATCGTTTAATCCCTTGGTAAACGCCAATTCGGCTTCAACCATCCAAAACTCGCTCAAATGGCGGTTGGTGTCGCTTTCTTCAGCTCGAAAAGCTGGGGTCATGTTCCACACTCGGCTCAATGCAGCCGTATACACTTCTAAATGCAGTTGACTGGATACGGTCAGATAAGAGGCAGAGTCTGATGCAAAAAAAGACGGATTATTAGGCGCTGATACCTTGAACACTTCACCAGCGCCTTCGCAATCCGACGATGTGATGATGGGCGAGTGCACCTGGGTGAAATGATGGTCGGCGAAGAACTTTGACATTTCAGTCTGTGCGTAAGACCGATACCGTAAGATTGACGAGTTTCTACTGCTCTTCCATCGGAATTGTGGGATTGTTCGTAAAAACTCTGGGGTGTGGTATTTCTTCTGCAACGGGTAATCCGATCCTGCCGGACCTAACGTCTTGATCTCATTGGCCTCCAACTCCAACGCCTGTTTGGTGCCTTGAGAGGGTTTCAACAATCCGCTGATCTCTACACATGCTCCCGTTGTCAAGTCTTTACTTTCTTCAGGCTTCATCACCACCATTAGTGACTTTTCACTCGTCCCGTCGCTGACGTCGGCAAAGGCCACTTTTTTCAGCCGTCGTACCGACCGGACCCATCCGTTCACGGTCACTCCACCGCCTCCGGTGGCGGACGAGCCATCAAACAGCGTCTTGATGGCGGTGTGGTAGCATCTTCGAAGCTGCAGCATTGGTGGGTTTTTCTGGTGATGCTGAAATTTTCAAATTTTCGGGACTTTGTGGACCCCCGACACATCTCCGCAGAACCTCGAGTGCCGGACCTAAGTGGGTTTATCAAGATTTCTAGCATACACTGGGTGCTCACGGCTCGAATGAGGCGAATGCCGGCGACCCTATATGCGAGTCCGTAGCCTCTGACTGTTTCGTCGTTCTCCGAGATGAATCTAAGAGAGGCACCGGAAAAGAAGGCCGCCCGCAGGGCACACACTAACCCACAGAGGATTGGGTAGCTCTATGAGGCAGCGAAAGCCCACCATCAGACCACACTATCCGGCACGAACACAACTGGTACATGACAATAGAATTAGTATTACAATTACATCAAGAGTTGATCCAGGACGTGACCTGGCGTGCGCCCATCCGCGAGGCGAAGCGGAGCGATTGAGAGCCCATGGGGAAGTAAGAGACGGTGTACCACAAAGCCGCCAGGATCTGCACAATCACCGCCAGAAGGGTGAGGATGGTGGACTTGAGGCCAATGCTGAAAAACAAGGTGGCGAAGATGGAGCCAAAGTACGCCACTGTAAACGGCAGCCGCTGCTGAGAGAAGAGATGCTTTAAATAGGAGAGAGGACCCTGCAATACGCCAAAGGAGATGACAAAGAGCAGCGAGCCCAACGACCACAACACTGCAAACTTGCGTGGCTTTAGCGCCAGCACGGGCAGGATGAAGAAGCATAATGCAAAGCACGCGACAGCGCCGAGCAGACAGATGCCGAAAATGAGCAGCCGGTCCCATCGTGACAGGTTAAACCAGGCTGGCTCCTCGACGATTTCGCTCTGCTCTCTTCCTTCCCGTTCGGTCACGGGCAGTCGAATGAAGTTGTTTTCTTCCGAGAACGGGTTGAGGGACTTTACACGGTCGAAAAAGGACCCCTCGCTGTTGGCCGGAGCGCTAACGGTCGGCAGACTGCTTCTCCACGAGTCTAACTGTGATCTGAACGCATTTTCGCTCATTGTATGTGGTTTACCCTAGTGGTCGCTCTCTTTGGTGTCAACTGAGGTGATCTGTCGGCGTCCCGAGTTTGGGCCCAACAGATGTTTGTTTGGCGCACGACACATTGATAGATGCACTGCGCTGCGCTCTGTAGCTATGCATAATGTTTTTTTTCTTCCCCGTCTGTGCACATGTGATATGCATACGTGGGCAGACGAAAACGTGTCTATATGCTTTTGCAGCAAATTGTTATATGTGCGTATGCCATATTCCCTTTTGATTGGAGAAGCACGGACGCAGAAATCAGTGTAACGTCTGCATACACGTCATATGCGCATGCATATGTATGCATACATATCATAAATGCTATGCATACGCTAACCATAAAATATACATAATTTATATATCCGTTATAAATAACATGAGCACAGCGCGCGCATGCGCAAAAAGTTTAAGAGGTGCAGTATCACCCGTTCGCGCGCCGTCTCCGATCGCGCTACTGAATGTGACCCTCACAGGCTTAACTATATCCGATCGAACGAGAGAAAGTGTTGCCCTGTGGGTATGACCGCACCTGTGAAATGTTTGTGTAGTCACATGACGAGTAGACAAGCAAGATCACGTGACTTAGATGAAATTAGGCATTTTGGCCCTTAAATCCTCGGAAACGTAACCAAGTGGCGATAGGAACCCTCATGAGGGGGGTAATAAGCAACCTGGAGCAATTGAAAGTGAGGTTGTGACAACTACGGAGCCACCACCGTCGTATCAAGAAAAACACAAGCTCTGGCGAACAGTCCAACAATATCAGAATTTGCAGGGCGGGTAATCACGATATATAACATTCAGTAGGCACAGAGCCGCTCGCGGCATTAAAAATGGCAGACACCGAGGGTCAAAACGGAGTATTCAACTCGCCCTGAGGCTGAGGACGACAGTACGTATCCGTGCAATCGAGGCTATTGTTTAAGCTAGGTCCGCAGAATTCACGAAGTGAACTAGGATTGTTGACAAAAGTCCACTACGAGGAACCATTCTTGCCCTGCGATGTGAAGACCTCTTTGCTGCCCTATCAGTTGCAACAGAAATATTGAGATCACCACGACGAATGGGTGGTGAAGTGGAAGCCATAACCGGCAGAGAACAATATGACATGAAGCGAGGAGGGGAATAGGGGAATACAGGAGACGGACTCAACTCCTCGGCAAGGGGATTGCACTCCGACAGCTAGGGTAGCACGCAATCATGGAAAAAGCGAACTGTACAACAAGGAGAAAAGAGTTGAGGTTGACAATTGTTATGAGGAGCGCGTTGCAGCTGCTTTTGAGCCGAGCAGAAATAATTCTGTCGAATTATACACTTGTAAAACGCCACGAATTTTATACGTCGGAAAAGCTCCTTGGCCCAGGAATTGAGGTAAACGGCTGTTGCGAGGTAAGTTTTATGTAATACATTGGCTACAGTACGGAGTCAAACAAGACACAGTTGACGAAACGCTGTAATTGTCGAGGAGCAGGAAAAAGAGGTGGTTTTCTTGGCATTCGCTTTTTACGCAGGAAGTTATGGTATACGCATGGTTTCGTCTGCTGCTGTTCATGGAATTGGGCCGCCGTTACGAATTAGCTCACTCGACAT
>JAJLUK010000003.1:85153-108029 GCA_030570055.1 Blastobotrys chiropterorum
CACATCAATCAGTTGCGGCGAGAATGCGGAATTGGGGGGGGGGGGCAGATCAGCGACGTTGGGAAAGTAAAGAAAGACTCGCGTGCATAATATAGACAAAAAAGTTGAGGTTGGCGAGATGGTATCGAACAAGCCTAGCTGTACGCAGCTCCAGCACACACAACAACGGCCATCGGCAAAATTATCATTTTAAAAGAGAATTACCTCTGTCGGGCTGTCTATGCAGAGTTGTAGATGTAGCGAATTTTTGAAACAATTGTTGAAGAATACCGCCTAATACGGGTGTGAGAAGGTACAGAGAACAGAAGAATTTTGCATACAAATAGCGGGTTAAAAGTAGGATTAGATTTATCCGCTTGAGGCTGTGGTTTAGCAACGATTAAATTGAAGAAACACTCAGTATCTGATAATGGAGAGCAGATATCTGATACGAAAGAGAAACTAGCGGAATTTTTCACAATGAGAATGGATATACAAGAGTTTACGGGGTTTTGCCCCTCTTTTTCCAAAGAATTCGGTCGAGATAGCAAACGGGCTCGGCTGAGAAGGTATAAGATCGGCGACCATTGGATCTGGCAAGACCATAAATGAATGGAATAACTAAACCGATACTGTATACTCATGCAATTATATATTACGTGTTGTGGCACCGCAGATAAAGATAAAAAGCATGGATATTATTCGAATGCGCGAGAAGAGCTAAATTGTGATTGAATTCAAACGCAATGGACAGTTATAATTTGTTAAACACCAATTAATCTGCTGGATAATGCACAAATGTCTAACATATGGCAAGAATCCAATTGACAAAGGGCATGCGTAATGACTCTGGGGTTCATACAGGCGGAGAGGCACCAGTCGCTTTTCCGCTGCGGTGAAGCAATTCATTTCAATTCGATAGCTCAGCTGAATATGCTTGCAATCGAAAAATGACCAGAAGACGCGGAGTAGTACTTGACAGCCTTTTTCTCCAGAAGGATGCTATACGACCCTCCGGGGGTGCGTATGCCCTGCGGGCGGCCTTCTTTTCTAGAAAAGAAGCAAAAGCACTGGCCAATGCTTCGCAGAACTACCTTTTTTGCTTCTTTTCGGAGAAAAAAGAAGCCGCCGGAGGCTACCCAACCCCCCGGAGGGTTCTAGCACCGTCATCTTTTCCACAAAAGAAGCAAAGCACTGCTACACTGCAAAGGACACCTCCGCTTCTGGAGAACAACGAAGCCACCAGAATCCATTAACCCATTGAAACGCGTTGACAGCAACCTCCGAGACGTGCCGACTTCCGTTTTGGGGAATATTATTTCCATGCAGGATGGGCGTCTAATATAAAAGAGGGCTGATTCCCACATCTTTCCACCTTTTCTTTCCTTTTCTTCCCCAGAGACGGCGACTCGTCTCTCAGCTGATTTGATGCGCACTCTGCACACACAACCAACAGTCTCCGGACAACCCCACAGTACGCTGCAGCGTCCAACAATTTCAGCGAGAGAACGAGCTCTAGCCACCCTAACCTGTGCACACACAGCTACAGGCACCAATTCCGGTCCCACATTCGTTGTAAGTACTCGTATACATGTAACACCATTACTAACTTCTAGTTACGGCATCCTACACACCGTCCTGGGATCGCTGGGATGAGTATGCCCTGCGGGCGGCCTTCCTTTTCGGAGAAAAAAAGAAGCCGCCGGAGGCAACCACCAGCCCCCTACGACCAGTGAGTATGCCCTGCGGGCGGCCTTCTTTTCCAGAAAAGAAGCAAAAGCACTGGTGCTTCGCAGAACTACCTTTTTTTGCTTCTTTTTCGGAGAAAAAAAGAAGCCGCCGGAGGCAACCACCTCCCCCATGCCCGCTGCTGGTGAGTATGCCCTGCGGGCGGCCTTCTTTTCTAGAAAAGAAGCAAAAGCAGTGCTTCGCCGAGCTACCTTTTTGAGGCACCAGGTCAGCTGACCTCTTCGGCAGGTGCCGAGACAGCGCCTCACCCACCAGCCGCACCAACACGGATCCTTACGGGACGCCCGCACCCTCAACGTGACCGTGACGTCGACAGAGAGCTAGGGGAACACCGCCCAACTGGAACGGGAGGCCCCCTATGATGCCAAATATGTGCTATACGCCAACACATCGCCAAAGATCCGACCACACGCTTTGTATGACCTCATCGACGGACCCGCCCACCGCCCAGCGGGCGCGGCTGAGACATGTTTTTGTCTAGACCCTGGTGGATGCGGGACCGGACGGTCCGGGCATCGACGGGATTACAAAGCAGCAGAGGTGGGTGGATGGGATAATGGTGAGTGAGTGAGTGAGTGAAAAGAAGGAGGAGGAGGAGGCGGAGGAGGAGGAGGAGGAGGAGAAAAAAAAAAAAAAAGGATACATCCATTACCGTATTGCTTGTCAAACGCCACCACTCCTGCGGACAAAATAATCGGCCTAAAAAAAGACGAGAGATTTTGGTGGGGGCGCCCGCACCAACTGGGGAAAGGGGTCCGACACAGCCGATGGGTATAAACTCCCAACAATAGCATCGTCATCAAAGCGGCCGCTTTTTTTTTTTGTTGTTTCCCCACACACTCCCTCCTCACCGCCGATAAGAAGAGAAAGACTCACATACACACACACACACACACACACACACACACAACAAAGGTTTCTGGCGCAATTATGAACAATGTCCACCCCGCACATTAAGCAGGAACCGGAGGATGACTACGGCGATTCGCTCATGAGTCGCCAGTACTTGACGCGCGGTGGCGAGAGCCACTTTGACGATGTGTCGTCGTCCATGATTGACGAGCGCGATCTGCTGGACCTGGAGGGCGTCCACTCGCCGCAGTTCAACAACGCCCATGCCATGGCTGCGGCCAGCATTGGCTTTTCCTCCAACACGCCCACCCGTAACAATATGCCTGGTGGTGGTGGCGGTGGGCCCTCATCTTATCCGTCCAATTATGGAACCACACCGCCCGTGCCAGAGAGCACGTCGCCGTTTGACGACTTTATGTTGGCCAGAATGAACATCCCGCAGACCCACACCCAGCGGTTCCTGCAGGACAACAACTATCCCAACTCGCAGTCGTCGACCCCATACAACAATTCGTACACCTCGCCGCCATCGTCCATGACGAATGCGGCTAGTCAGGGTGGTGGTGGTGGCAAATACCTCAAACCCAACCTGGCTGGGGAGGACAAGCAGCAGCAGATTCTGGCGGAGCGCCGACGTCGTAGGCGAGAGAGCCACAACGCCGTGGAGCGACGTCGTCGCGACAACATTAACGAGAAGATTAAAGAGCTGTGCGACCTGCTGCCCGAGGCCTTCTTGGCCGCATCCAACGATCCCAATGCATACAACGGGTCCAAGGATGACAAGCCCAACAAGGGCACCATCCTGGCCCGATCGGTAGACTACATACGCAAGCTGCAGCAGATTATTGACGACCAGAATAGACGCGAGCTGGAGCTGCAGGATACGATCCAATCCCTCCAGCGCAAGACGAACCAGCCGGTGACGGAGTTTGGAAAGACGTCGGCGGAGATTGGCCTCGCGAAGCTAGGGTCGGCCGATTCACCCGGCATGGCCGGCAATAGCCACACGGGCATTACTCCGGATTTCACCCCAGACGTGGATCTGGACTATTACAAGCATAACATTAACTATCAGGACGCGTTGAACTCGTCGGCCATTGTTGATGATGATGATTTTAATTGAGCAATGAACGTTGGGGGGCGCTGTGTACACTATTTGCAAAAAAGAACAAAAAAAAAGAACAAAAAATTAATAAAAAAAGAAACAAAAAAAAAAAAGAAAGCTTTTGGGTAAAAAACAAAATGAGGTGTCGTTATTTCTCTCTCTCATGCTCCTTTGCTCCGCTCACTTGTGCCGCAATTGGTTCGTCAGCGACTTGAGACGCAGCGTGTCAACGCCGACCTGGTCGCCGCACTGCGCAACCTTGTCCAGGTCCTGGCACAGCTTGTCCGTCGTTGGGTCCGGATCGAGACGCCTTTTGACCAATTCGTCCACCGTCAATGGCAGTCGGCCCAGGAACGGCGTGATTGCGATTTGCATGATGGGCTGCCACTCGCCAGGTTTCCAGTGCTCCTGTACGGCCGCGCAGTAGTTGTTTGCCATGACAACAAGGCTGTCCACGTTGGTAGCAATCGACCTGACGTTGGTGTCGTCCAGGTCCATGGTTTTCAGCGCATCCGTGTAGACATCGCACATATCCCCGGCCCCAGCAAGAATTGAATTCATCTTGAAGATGAACTCAGCATCCGACTGTGGCGGGTCCGCCATTTGCGTTCCAACGTCTCGGTCGCGAGCAAATCCCACCGGCAATGGTACGGCGTATAACGGAAGGATTAATGATACGATGATGAAGATGACTTTCATGATTAATATATATCTTCTTTTTTTTGGAAACAAGACGCCTCTTTGGCGGAATTATTTATACATCTATATAACGTTTAATCAATCATTGCTGTGTTTATTAACCTTGCCATGGGTGGTATCATCTCCATCGACTTGTGCATAACAGGGACGAGACTTGTTTTTGAGACGTGATATGCATATGCACAAAGACGCTCTTTCGCATATGCATATGCATTACTCCTATGGCCACAATGAATATTCAAACATACACCTCGAGCACACACAAGGCTTACAAAACAACTCAACATTGCTACTATATTTAACTTTCTATTTACAAATCTGGCATCCGCATCACCACCCGCTCCTTGTTTTCGCTCAGATCACGCAGCTTCCGCATAATCTCAGACTTTTCCCACCGCTCCGGACAGGGCTTGACGTCGTAGTTCCTGGTGGCCCAATAGTAGATGTCCCAGTCCGGCTGGTCCAGCAGCTCGTCGTATTCGTCCATCTCCTCCCGGGTCATGGTGGCCAGGTACTTTTTGGCAAATCTGCTTAACAGGAGATCCGTTTCCAGAATCCCTCTCTTGCGGCTCTGATAGAGCAAACGAGCCCGTTTGGTCTCATTATCCTCGTTTGGTCGGGGCAATGGCTCAATCTTCATTTCAATCTTGATTTCGTCGTCATTGTCCTTTTTGGTCGCGAATCCTCGGGCCGGGCTCGCATTCATCATTGCAATTCTGCGGCCAGCCACAACTCGGCCGCCATTACACAACGCTCTTCTGATCATCAGCATGTTGGTACGACAGTTTGGTTTCAATTTTCACTCCCCTCTGCTCCACACTGGAGCAAATTGATTCATTCGGAAACGGGAGTCGGCCATCGGCACCCCGATTCCGTGTTTAAGCCGCACAGGAGTTAAACATATTCGGCATTCCCGTGTGTTCCAGTGCTTTTGCTTCCTTTCTAGAAAAGAAGGCCGCCCGCAGGGCATACCCACCCCCCAGTGGTCCTCGGGGGTTAATTGCCTCCGGCGGCGTCTTTTTTCTCCGGAAAGAAGCAAAAAAAAGGTAGCTCTGCGAGGCAAGTGCGGCTGAAGGGTTAGGGGGGATATTTGCGGCTTGTGCGGCGCAGTGGTTTGTTTATGTATCTTCACCAAAAGTAAACAAACTCCAGCATCAGTGATAACATGAGCGATAGCACGAGCGATGAGAGCACAATTCTGCCCGTATACCTGCGGGTGAAGCCGCGACCAGGAATGACCGAGAACGAGTCGTATCTCCGGGTGATCCACGGTACGAATGAAGTGGAGGTGGACCCGCCCAAGGGCAGCAAATACAAGACGGAGGAAAAGTTCAGCTTTTCTGGTGTGTTCAAGGAAAGCTGCAGTCAGCTGGACGTGTACAAGGGTACGGTGCTGTCGCTGGTGGAGAACGTTTTGATTAACCACCGAGACTCGTTATTCTTCACAATGGGCTCCTCCGGGTCGGGCAAGAGCCATACGGTGCTGGGCTATCGACAGACTCCCGGGATGATTCAGCTCGCAATTGACACCATCTTCAAGTCCGTATCCAAGAACATTAGCGAGTTTGAGGCGGTGGAAAGCGCCAGTGATAAGAACACGAGCAGAACTTCCAGCGCAATTGAAGCCGGGCTGTTTTTGGACTGGTCCAAAACCGGCACCGTGCGGTACTCCAACAAGTCCATGTGTGACGAAAAGTTTGATCTCAGCAATGACGAAAAATACTCGTACGCGGTCTATATATCCATGGTGGAGATTTATAATGATCGAGTGTTCAATTTGTTGGAGGACTCGGACAAACGTCGAGGGCTGCTGGTGAAGACCGATTCGCAGACGGGCAAGTCGTATCTGGCAGATGTGCAAAAAGTCTACGTCAGCGAGCGTAACGAGGCCTTCCGCGTGGTGGAAAAAGGTCTGTCCATCAGAAAGGCCAACTCGACAGGGTTGAACGACTACAGCAGCCGTTCCCATGCATTTACCACAATTGAAGTGAAGCGGATATCCAAGAAACAGCAAAAAGTGGTGAGCTCGTCCAGTCTGACAATTGTCGACCTGGCCGGATCAGAACGAAACAAGACTGCCAAAACTGTCGGCAGCCGGCTGGCTGAAAGCTGTGCGATTAACAAATCGTTAATGCTGTTGGGCCAGTGTCTACAGAAGCAGCGGGACCGCGAAAGAGCTCGGAACGCCACCACCGCGGCCAGTAAGCAGGATTTCTCCATCTTCCGAAACTGTAAGCTGACACAGCTGCTCCTGGCCAATGCATTTATACCCAATTGCGGCCAAAAGACGGAAATCCTGGTTACCGTGGACCCGTACGGCGATTTCAACGCGTCGTCCCAAATGCTGCGGTACTCTGCCCTGGCACGGAACATTACTGTTCCAAAAGACCGGGTGTCCTCACTATCGTCCCTAAGCAGTAAGGACGGCGATGGCGGTTCGTCGACCACTCTTGCGGATATTGATGGCCGGTCCTTCTCGGGGAACACCACCGACAGCGAGTATTCCGGACCAAAGTATCTGGTGGACCGTATCAAACAGCTGGAGGATATTGCATTTGAGGCCACCGAGCGCTGCATGATGATTGAGGAGCAGGTCCGCGAGGAAATGGCCGTGGAAATGGAAAAGCAGATGGAGGAGATGGAGGCGCGATATTTGGACCACATTGACGACGACTTGGGTCGCAGCCAGCAATTGACTGATAAGAAGATTGACATTTTGACCGAGTCGATCCGCCAGCAGGAGCGGAAGCGCTTCCAGCGGCAGATTGATTCGCTAACACGAGAAAACGAACAACTAAAAGCGCAAGTTGGTATATAACCGGGCTTGTGCAGAACGCACAATACCCCTATCTTATAAAAGAGCGTTTCCTGCTACCGAAGAGGCGACGTCAGCACAGCTCGTAAAGAGCTCACGCGAAGATCGGACTTAACGGAGTGTGTAATTTGTATGCAACAGTAGCCAAACGTACTGACCCCTTCTCGTCTAAACCGGAGCAGAAGCACTGCTAGTATACACTCATCGCGAGGCGGAGCACCTTTTTTTCGGCGAAGGCCAGGGTGTAATTGCCCTGCGGGCGGGCTTCTTTTCTAGAAAAGAAGCAAAAGCACTGCCAGATACACCTTCTCCGCGAAGCGGAGCTACCTTTTTTGCTTCTTTTCGGAGAAAAAAGAAGCCGCCGGAGGCGACACAACCCTCCGGGGGCGAGTATGCCCTGCGGGCGGCCTTCTTTTCTAGAAAAGAAGCAAAAGCATTGGCCAATGCTTCGCAGAACTACCTTTTTTGCTTCTTTTCGGAGAAAAAAGAAGCCGCCGGAGGCAACACAGCCCCAGATACGGCCTTAGGGGACGAAAATAATACATTCAGACACGTCTTCTGTCGGCAATATATCTAATGATGGAGCCCTGGCCGGTGATATCCACGGTCTTGTCGAACCAGGACAGGAGGACGCCGCCATTGCCGTGGGCCTGGCCCAATTGCGAACCCATACCCTTGTATAAATATTTGATCAGCACATTTTGGTTCTCGGTCGAGAGCTTCTCTACGATCGGGGTGATGTCGGAGGACTTGACTGCGGTGACGATTTCAATAAAGTTCTTGAGGTTTGCTGTCTTGGCCTCCTCATCGCCGCCATAGGGCGGGTTCGTGAGCACGGTCTGCAGCGCCCCAGCATAGTCTCCACGAGACAGAAGCTGGCGAGCTTCCTGGCCTCGGGACGCAATGTCCTGTGCAGAGACCGCGGGCTGCTCTGGGACGAGCTCAGCCTGTGTCAGCGCGTTGTCCGGATTCAACCGGTCGATGTCTATCCGTCTAAAGTCGGTCATAACGAGGAACTATGGAGAAACAGAGAGAGAGAGAGAAGGGTGTGCTGGTGTTGGTGGAGTGGAGCCTCTGAGGAGGACCAAGTGGAAGATAGCCTCCGTTGCCGGGGAAACTGGGAACAGCTCTCTCCGACATACCGGGACGCCGAAGGGGCCCGATCGAAGAGAAAATAAAAAGTGGGCGAAAGGACGGAAGGAGCCAGTACTAACGCCGGTAAAAGTGTGTGTGAGAGAGTGAGTGTGAGTGCGCGCAAATCAAGATTTGTTTTTTTAGGGCCCTCAATCAAATAATATTTTTTTTTGTTAACCCTTGAAGCGGATTGGATTGGACCATCACGGCGGCGCACCTTCTTTTTTTGGTTGTGTAGAGATACTTCGTTTGGAATTTTTGCACAGAACATGGCACTGGACACCAGGGAGAGCAACAAGGAGCGGGAACGAAGGTACCGGAGCCTGTTTGATTCGCTGGACAGCGATTCGCAGAACTATCTGGATTCGGACGATCTCCGGAAATTGCTGGAGCAGCGGTACCAGCCGTTCGACAACATGGAGGAGATTGTGGACGAGCTGGTCGTGACGATTGGCCAGTCCAAGGATGGTCAAATCGACTTCAACTCGTTCAAGACGTATATGGAGGACACGGAGCACATTCTGGAGCGGACGTTTGAGACGCTGGATCTGAAGAAGGACGGAATGCTTGATCTGCAGGAGATTACTGAAGGGTTTGCCCAGCTGAATCTGGACGTGGACCCACAGAAGATTGGCCTCTTTTTCGAAACGCTCGATCTGGACGACGACGGCTACATCTCCCTCGAGGACTGGCGGTATAATCTGCTCTTCATTCCGAACCGGATGGGGTCCCCGTTAGAGGCGGCCTACATCTTCTTCATTGAGGATCTGGATCTGTCGTCCGACGGGGACGTGATCTTAAGTTCAGAAACGCTAAACGGCGTGGGCTATTTTTTGGCCGGAGGCCTCGCCGGAGTAGTCTCACGAACTTGCACTGCGCCATTCGATCGATTAAAAGTGTTCCTGATAGCACAGAGCGGGGCCCAGCCCCTGAAACAGGCAGCCGCAAAGGCTGCCTCGTCGGCCGCGGCCAGCCAGGCGGCAGCCAATTCCACAATTCTCGGTGCATTAAAATACATTTGGCGACAGGGCGGCGTCCGGGCGTTCTTTGTCGGCAACGGCCTCAACGTCATCAAGGTCTTCCCCGAATCGGCAATGAAGTTTGGCTCGTTCGAGGCCACGAAGCGGTTCCTGTGTACTGTCGAAGGGGTCACGGATCCGTCTGAATTATCCCGCGCTGCCACTTTCCTCTCGGGCGGCATTGGCGGCGTGGTATCCCAGTTCACTATTTATCCCATTGACACGCTAAAGTTCCGAATACAATGCTCCAAGCCCATCGCGGGCAAGAACATGATAAAACACACAATCTCGGAGATGTGGAGAGAAGGCGGTCTCTCGCTGTTCTATCGAGGCATCTTCGTCGGCGTCTGCGGCATCTTCCCCTTTGCCGCGCTCGATCTCGGCACGTTTTCGGCCATGAAGCGGGCCTATCTGGCGGGCCAGGCCACCAAGCTCGACGTGGACCCGTCCGAAGTGGAGATTGGCAACATGGCCGTGCTGACGATGGGCGCATTGAGCGGGTCCGTAGGCGCCTCGGCAGTTTACCCCATCAATCTGCTACGGACCAGGTTACAGGCCCAAGGCACCGCAGCGCACCCTTATCGATACAATGGCTTCAAAGACGTGTTCCAGAAAACCGTGGCCCGCGACGGTATGCGGGGTCTGTTTCGTGGGCTGGGTCCCAACTTGGCCAAGGTTGCTCCGGCGGTGAGTATCAGTTACCTCGTTTATGAGAATGCAAAGAGCACAATGAATCTGCAATAATCTAATGTAAACACACATGCATCATGCCCTTTTTCTTTTTTTTTTTTTTTATAGAATAATATGACACTAATCGTTTTCACGCTTGAGCCACAGTGCTGCGCTACTGGGATCCGTGTTGTCGCTGTTTTCCTTGCCGTTTCTCCTCCTGATGGTACACGTTAAAGCTGATTGGCCCCGCGTCGACAAATCTGATGGGCTTACTGGCCAATCGCGTAGACTCTTCTTCCTGGGCCCTGTGGTATCGTGCCGAATCAGCCACGATCCAGGGTCCGTTGGGATCATACTGTTGGCTCCGCTCGCTCTCTAGCAGCAGCGTAAAAGTGATGTCGCCGCGGCTCGTGTCGAGCTCGTCGTAGGACCCAACCTCTAGACTCAATGTGCGCAAGCATGCTCGATATTGCTCGATAATGTCAGCCCAGAGCAGAGATATACCGCTATCCTCCAGCGGGCGATCCAATTCCTCTGACGGCAGTCTGGGGAAGTCCTCGACCCCCAATACATACCGCTCCAAGGGACGCTTGTCCACCTGCCGCATAAGCACCAGCGACACCCTGTCCACCGTCCCAGCGATGATCCGCTCCATGCACACCACCGACATGTGTTCGATCCACTCGTTCACCTTTGGGTGGCGGCATTGGTACACGCTCGTGTCATAGATCCGCATTGCGCCAAACGACGCCGCTGGGTACACCTTCCGCAGGTACACGACCTGGTGGACAAACACAATCAGGAACTGCTGGAAGGACCCGAAGAGCTCTGACGCGGTTCCAGGTTTGTCCATAAGTGGTGATGATTGTGGGTCGGTGGGTGTGCGGCTGCGCGACTAGATTATCGGCCGCCACGTTTGCTCGAAGCTCATCAGTGCTTTTGCTTCTTTTCTAGAAAAGAAGGCCGCCCGCAGGGCATACACATCCTCCGGAGGGTTGAGGTTGCCTCCGGCGGCTTCTTTTTTCTCCGAAAAGAAGCAAAAAAGGTAGCTCTGCGAGGCTAATCATCAGTGCTTTTGCTTCCTTTCTGGAAAAGAAGGTCGCCCACAGGGCACATTTCTTTGACCAGCATGTTTGTCTCCGAAAAAGTAGAAAACATAACTCTGTCGAGTGTCTGCGCCTCATATTGTTGGTAGCGTGTGACAGGTCGAACGTCCTGTCCCAAATAGGGAAATAACAGGACTCGGCGCTTAACAGCCAACTATATAAAGGGGCTCCACCCGCACTTTTCCTCTTCTTCCCGTACCTCCGAGAGAGCTTTCTCGTAGGTACAATTGATGCACACACACACACACGTCCAGCGAGCATTGTAGGGACTGGAGGATAGAGAGTGTTTTTTCCGTGACCAAAGAGAAAGGTCTGCCGTGTGAAGCCCCCCCTCCACGTAGAATTTATGGACCAGTGCTTTTGCTTCTTTTCTAGAAAAGAGGGCCGCCCGCAGGGCATACTTCCCTTCGTTCCTCAGATGCAAATTACACCTCCCCAATTTACACAATTTGTACCGCTTTTGCCTCCTTTTCGAAAAAAGAAGGCCGCCCCTGGTTCAATTGCCTTCATCAGCCCTTTAGCCATCTCGATAAGATCGTCGGAAAGCTGCATGTTTTGGATGCGGCTGAACATTGCGCGACCCCCGCATGCATTCGTGAGTAAATATAAATTGCTTGGGAAACAAGTACAAGGGAAGCTTGCCAAAACACTATGGAATTTCAAAAGTAAGTGGCAAACAGTGTATGCTTAGACCTATCGCTAACTGTGGATGCAGCTTGGGGAAATCGGGATTGAAAGTGTCCAAGGTCATTCTTGGGGCGATGAGCTACGGCAAGAGCTCGTGGCGAGAATGGGTGTTGGAAGACGAAGACACGGTGATGGGACTGCTAAAGAAGGCGTACGATAACGGGATTCGCACGTTTGATACCGCCGATATGTACTCCAATGGGGAGTCGGAGAGGATGATTGGCCGGTTCTTGAGACGGTACAACATTAATCGGTCCACGGTTGTGATCTTGTCCAAGTGTTTCCATAAATGTGCCGATGATGAGAGTTTGGAAAACACCGACCTGAATTGGATGAACCGATGGGGTTTATCGCGAAAGCACATTATGGATGCTGTCCAAGGGTCGGTGGAGCGACTCGGTACATATATAGATGTCCTCCAAATCCACCGCTTCGATAAGGACACTCCAAAGGAAGAAGTGATGGAAGCCCTACATGATGTGGTTAAGAGTGGCAATGTCCGATATCTTGGCGCATCGTCTATGAAGGCGTACGAATTTGCGCAGTTGCAGTTCATTGCCGAAAAAAACAACTGGACAAAGTTCATTTGCATGCAAAACTTTTATAATCTCGTCTACCGTGAGGAAGAGCGAGAAATGATCCCGTTCTGTAATGAAACCGGGGTCGGAATTATCCCCTGGAGCCCAATTGCTCGAGGAGTGTTGGCCAAGCCCGCAGACAAGACGTCAATCCGGGAAGATACGGATCCGATGATCAAACGACAAAATTTCAAAAACGACCCTACAAGCTTGGAAATCATCCGCAGAGTTGAGCAAGTTGCCAAAAAACTCGGCGCCTCAATGGCAATGGTCTCTACTGCCTGGGTTCTTTCTAAAGGAGCCATGCCTATTGTCGGCTTTAACAAGCCAGAGCGTATTGATGAGGCAATTCAGGCTCTCCAGTTGAAACTGACCAAGGAGGATATCGATTATCTTGAAGAGCCATACATTCCGCGTTCAGTGGAAAACTACACTTAGTCGGTTACGTAGTTGTGCGTATGATTTAATTTTATGGTGTGTGAATATTCCTCCGCAATTTTTGTGTTGCAACTCCGCAAGTTACACGCGTAAGACACGCGCCCTTTATTAATATTAGCTAGCCCTCCCGAGATAAGAAAGTTGAAGTTTCAAATCACGGTCACCCGCACGTATTATACATGGTAATCAGTGCTCTTGATAAAGGCTCGATCCATCGGATCACATCCGGCCAAGTGGCGGTTGACTTGGCCACGTGTGTAAAGGAGCTAGTGGAGAACGCGGTTGATGCTCACGCCAAAACCGTTGAAGTACGCTTCAAAAACTATGGCCTGGATGGAGTGGAAGTAGTGGATAATGGGGATGGTATAGCCGATGAGGACCTGGTTCATGTTGGCCTGAAACACCACACTTCCAAGCTCCGAGATTTTGACGACCTCGAACAAGTGGCAACATTTGGCTTCCGTGGAGAGGCAATGTCGTCGTTATGTGCTCTATGTGATGTGTCCATGATTACGTGCAGTGCTGCAGTTGTTCCTAAGGCCACTCAACTGGCATATGATCATGATGGTAGGATCAAATCAAAGGCAATGACCAGTGGCGTTAGAGGCACAAGCGTGAGACTGGAGAATTTGTTCACCACCTTACCGGTGCGGCGAAAAGAATTTGAACGAACCTACAAGAGAGAGTTTGGGAAAGCCGTCGATTGGATTCAGGCATATGCAATTGGGTTGGAAAATATTAAGATTAACGTCAGCCACACGTTGCCATCCAAGAAAAAATCAATCCTATTCAGCACCTCTGGCGGGAGTATGAAGCAAAATATTGCCACTGTCTACGGATCTAGTGTTCTGGACAGTTTGTTGGAGGTTGATTTTAATGTGGACTGGGTTTCTAGGAGCATTTTCAAAAAGCTCGAACGCGCAAGCGGAAAAGATGCAAGGAGTGGTCAAATGAGGCTCGTTGGCTATATTTCCAAGCCCATCTTTGGAATGGGCAGAAATTCCAAGGACCGCCAATTGTGTTTCATTAATCGAAGACCATGTGTATTGCCGCAACTGATGAAATGCATAAACGAACTCTACAAGGCGTATAATACCGTCCAGTATCCAATAGTCGTGGTGGACTTGAGGCTAGATCCATCACATTATGATGTTAATGTGACCCCGGATAAGCGCACAATTTTGTTGAACGATGAGAATAATATTTTTGAAAAAATCAGGGAACAATTAGGTGAAATTTTTGAAAAAGCTGGCCATTCTGTTCCTAGCAATGAGAGTGTTCATAAACCAACCACACCGGTTAGAACGACGACCAATACTACTTTAACCGGTTTTTTGTTTTCGCAACGAGACTCGGTCGATTCCAGTAAAAGCCAGTCCAATAATGATCGTGACGCGGAAAATGGACAGGAAGGAGAAGAGGAGACGTTCAAAACTGTCGACAAATCGGAATCCTCGTCTTCGAGACCATTCTCTGTATCTTCTTCAAATGCTGTGGGGAGTATCGAAATTGGAAGCCATGGTGGAGAAATCGAATCGTCGGAACACGCAGAAGATACCCAGACCAGAGAGAAAGACGATGAAACCGCATCTATAATAGAGAGTCCAAGACCTGACCCACCCCAGCCTAGCATCGAAATTGGTGGTAACGATAGAATGATTTCTTCCACACTTCCGGAATCATCGCCCCCTCCAAAGAAGCTTTCGGACGAGATTCGAGAGGTTGGTAATACTGTCAGACATATAAGACGGCCGCAATATTATTCATCTCCACCGCCACCACCTGCCGACGAAAGCGATGAAGAACGAGGCGTGAAAAGGCGGAAACACGAGTCTAAAAAGACCACAACAATTTCAAGCTTGAAAAGATTTGTGTCCAAATCAGCACCGAATCACGCCCGTATCGTTGAAAATACAGACAAAGATATGGCTGAAGCCGGCGAAGTGATGGAAGGCGGCCCCCCTCAAAGCCCTCAATCACGAGCGGAACCAATCCCCATTCAGTATGACGTGCCGACAACACCAATTGCGTCTCAAAAAGCGTTTGACAGCTTTGTAAAATCGGCTAAACGTCAACAACGAATCAACACCACTGTTAACGTGACTTTATCACACATTCGGAAAGGCTATAATAATATCCTTAGGTCGTATCCCCCTAAATCCGAATCGACCCTCTCCACGGGGGTATCCAAATCAGATATCCAGCAGGATGCGGAAGAAGCTGAAAGATTGTTAAACCTGACTATTAAAAAGCAAGACTTTACGCAAATGAAAGTGGTGGGACAATTCAATAAAGGATTCATCTTGGTGACCAAAAAGAAAAACAATGGTAAGGGTAAAGACATATTTATTGTGGATCAACATGCCAGTGACGAAAAATACAACTTCGAAAAGTTACAACGTGACACGGTTATGAAACAGCAACCATTGATTGTTCCGCGGCAGTTAGAGTTATCTGTCATTGATGAGATTACACTCAGCAATAATATCCCACTTATCAACAAAAATGGATTTGGGGTGGCTATAGATGAATCCCAAGTTCCGGGCTCTAAATGTAAGCTGTCGTCCCTGCCACTATCCAAAAGTACCGTTTTTAATGAGGCAGACTTGGAAGAGCTAATCTATCTTATTCAACAGTCTCCTGGAAGCCAGTCCATTAGATGTTCAAAAGTTCGTTCCATGTTTGCCTCACGAGCTTGCCGCAGCAGTATTATGATTGGACAGTCCCTGACAACCAAGGCAATGAACAGAGTCGTTAATAACCTCGCAAATTTGGATAAGCCCTGGAACTGTCCTCATGGTCGACCGACTTTGCGTCATTTAACAAGCATGGACCAATTTTCCGGATTTAATCACGACATTGAGTAATAGAGGAATTGCATCAACTATATATATGTACTAATCCAGCAATTTTGAAATTTTCATAATAACATTCAGCACTTCTAAATGTTCGTCTGCGCCATCGGTCAACCTCTTATCTGACTCCGACAAGATCCATGAGATTGAGTTTTTTTGGTTGGAATCCAGCAGACCGTCTTTGATAATTAATCGTTCATGCAGTTGGAAAATGATCTGTCCTGCGCTCCATCCGGCCAAAATAACATCTTCAACAACAGATCGTATATCCGACTTGTTTTCCCGACACGCTCGTAATAAGTCCTCCATAGTTTCATCCGGAACTCGTCCAGAGATTTCATAAATAGTATTTACAGTGATATTGCCGCGATCCATGTCTACATCGCCATCCTCTTCCTCATCATTATCAAGTCGATGCTGTTGGGTTAATTTCGAAGCTGATTGCAACAACGTAATTGCCTTTCTCAAATCGCCATTGGACGCGTCTAAAAGTTTGTTTAGAGCTTCTGGTTCATGGGACACGCCCTCTGCTTTTGCTATGTGTTCTAAACGACCTAATGCATTAGTTTGATCTAATGCCTTAAATCTGAACTTTGAACATCTGGACGCAATTGGGTCAATGATTCTAGTCACATAGTTACACACTAAACAGAACCGTGTGATGCGTGAATAGTTCTCCATAGTCCGTCTCAAGGCAGACTGGGCGTCCTGTGTCATAGAATCAGCTTCATCCAAAATGATGATTTTATATGGCGGACAAGGGTACTTTTTACGGGTCTCTTCATTCGGATTTGAAACTGCTGTTCTGGCAAAGTCTTTTACCTTTTCACGAACGATTGAGATCCCTCTCTCATCGGATGCATTCAATTCTAACACTCGGCTTTTCATCAATTCCGGGCCGTACAATTCCTTGGCCAACGCAAGAATGGTGGACGTTTTACCTGTTCCTGGCGGGCCGTAGAATAACATGTGAGGTAGCTAGAAAAAGTTCCATTAGAAACTGATTGCGTTGGCAGGCGTCTCTTTCTTACATTGCTGGATTCCAGTCCTCGTTTCAATACATTAACAGCGTGATCTTGAGCTGTGACTTCAGAGAGGTTGTTGGGCCGGCTTATCCCCTTGTTAATAGTTTAATAAAATTGCCACTGCTTAGCAACCGACTTACTATTTCTCAACCCATGGCACTTCTCTCTTAACTTGTTGCTTACTGCCTCCCGCTTTCGTTCCAAACATTATTTCTCGTGTCATACTACAATCGGAGATAAATTTCACTTTCAACTAGTACTTAGCAACGTACACGCGTGTATGCCATTTTCGCGTTTGTGAAAGTGTGACCCTAACCCTAGGTAGGAACGTCTACCTCACAAGTCAGTCTTTTTTTACATTAAATTTGATTTTCGTGTAATATTGTAATAATTCGATACTACTTCAATCAAGAGGTTGTCTATAGGATTTATGAATTGTGCTGAAAACAATTGAATGAGGCGGAGAACGTTGACCTTGGTTTTTTGTTGTTATTTGGATTACATGTTTTTCCCAGGGTACTCGAGGAGAATTCCTAACGTTCTCGACGCAAAAACCAGAATGATGAAAGAATATAACTTCGAGAGAGTTATTGTTTTCGCGCATATAAAAGTTGTAACACATAACACCGGCTGAGTACTCCCAACGAGCCGCAAGAGCCAATAAACATTTATTATTATCATAATTGAATAAGACATATGCATGGTCTCGGGAAATGCTACGCCGTGTAGACGCGGAAATAAAAAAAATTTGGTTCACAATGGCTCAGCTGCAGTCCAGGTATATACATAGCTTTTCAATTGCAACGACTAATAACAAATTTAAAATGAAATTAAATTAATTATATATATAAATTAATAGAAATTAATTTAATTATAATTATATCATAAACAAATTAAATATTAATATTAAATTTGCATATATATATGGTCATGATCGATATCACGTGACCAAAAATTGCGCATGCATGCGCGCGCGGCCGGCGCAAAAATTAATTAAAGTGAATTTGAACTGTATGTTCTATATGAGTTGCGTCAGCCCGGAATCGAACCGGGGGCTCATCGATGGCAACGATGAATTTTACCACTAAACCACTAACGCTTCGTATGAGTTTTTGACATTCAACGTATATATGACCAGCGTATGTAAGAGCCGCACAAAATGCGGCTCGGTGGATCTCTATACGGCACAAGAGGTCCATCTCTTTTTTGTTACATGGATTCCAGTCTTATCATCATTGGACATCTTTCCCGGATTCTATCTTTGCCTATGCCCTACCGCTCTGTCCTTTGTGTCGCGAGGCTCCAGACACTCGACTACATGCGTCCTTGGAGTGCCCAATTGTGTTATTATTATGGAATTATTCGGCTTCTGGTTGGGGTCCGCCGACTTTTCAAAAACTGGTTGACGTTCTTGTGAGTAAAGATAAGGCATTGGGTATAAAAATTGGACGCATTCTTCGAGGTATCCATTCTATTCAACATGGCTATCGCTTCTCCCTCCCCAGCACTGATCCTTCTTTGGAACTTTCCAGCATGAAATCTTATTTGTGCTTTGCTCTCTCTACTTCTTCTTGGCTCACTTATGCCCAATTTTTGGCGGCCGAAGTGGGTCAATGAATCTTCGTTCCTTTTCCGGGGTGAGTTTTAGTGAGTATTTTACGAGTCCCACACTGTTCACGTATAAGTGATCGTGCGTAAATGCATTTCTCATCCTAGTCCTTCATTGAATTTAGCTGTGATATAGTGTGATTGGTTGGTTTGATTGATTTTGGTTGATTAAGTTAATTAGTTGTACGTATATCATAGTGAACATATAAACAAAAAAAAAAAAAGCGGCTTTTTGTTTACGTTTAAGTGATTGTACGTCATTGCATTTCTCGTCCTAGTCCTTCATTGAATCTATGCATAGCTGTCATTCGGTGTGATTGATTCGTTTCGTACCTTCTTCAAAAACCCCTCCCGGTTGTGTTTTAGTACGAAAACCGTTCCGTCGATGAAAACGAATACTATAGAGACAGGGGAAGGCGGTACCTGTGGCAATTTCGAAAACAGTGTGGCTTGCATTCTTGACGTCAGACGCCAAACGAAGAACATGCTAATCCGTTTGGAATGAGACACTAACAATTTCCTCAATGGTTTGAATCTGGTGATCCCAATGCGATACAGCACGACAGCTAGGGCAGTGCCACCGAGATGAAAACCCGTTACCAGGCGTGTATATAGGAGTTTCTGCGGTAAACTGGAAAGGACGTGTAATCATACCCTTGTTTCTTCTCTCGGGATCTAGCGACAAAATAAAAATAACTGCGTAATAACTGCCTCCACTGAATTTGTCTTGAGAATGCCTTGGACAGTACAAATTTCTCCGCAGAGGGGTAGTTGAGTTTCTCTATGCATATCCACGCTACAACAATTTACGTTATTATGCATAACTATTCGGTGTACTGACCTGTTTGTAGGGTTATTCTGTATCGAAACCGCTGCCAATACGTGTTCGTCCTATGACGTAGTTTTTGCAATCAAAAAGCACTCATCGCGATACATCGAACGACAGAAACTCTGCCGTATGCTGCGTACATGTCATACATTATCATTGCTTCATTAAATAATTCTATTAACTTTTTAGTCCTCTCTCCATCTACCGTTCTTAGCGTAGTCTTCATACATGGCCTTGAAAATATCTCTAGTCGAGGTATCCAAGAGGGAACTGACAAACTTTTGACCATCAGTACCCAAAACGTCGAAAACTGGATAAAACCCGGATCTCAAAACGTCGTTATTGTGTTTCGAAAACCTTGGACTCAAAGAGAACTGAACATATCCCAACAGCAGAACATGCACAAAGTTAGATAGCTCCTTTTTAGCTTGTGCGGCGGAAGAAGTCAGATTGTTCTTCCCACTTCTTTCACGAATCGAAAGAGTTGACGGCTCACATAAGTTGGACAAAAGCCGCGAGAATGATTCAGCACTTGCACTACTCAATTGTTCATTCCCAGACCACGTGACGCCTTGTTGTGTTAAACCTTTCAATAGTGAACGGAAAACCCGAATGACGAGGTGATGGCGACCGTTAATGCGGTGACGATGGAATAGTAGAATTGACGAAACCACCAATGTCATTTCAACAAAAATGTCGTCGCGAAGTCGAGTTGAAGAACTTGTAGTCGCGTTGATCGTACAAAGGAATGCGAAAATTGTTTCAAGAGCGTATTGTGTGATAATCCACGTTTTTTCACGCAGCACTGTCTTGAGCAATTGTAAGAATTTCAATAAACTCTGCCCTGTGAACTTATTGCAATTTTCACATCCAAGCGATAATAATTTGGTGAACCCTGTTATTTCAAATGTTGTGCCACGTTGCGAAGTGTCTGTGTCATACAACGCCGTCACTGCTTCAATATATTCATCTTGAATGCATTCTGCAGAAAAACATTCGGACAAGATGGTATCGAAGAGGTATGACAATTGCTCACGCTCCAAATTCTTCAAGTAATGAACGTATGATCTATACAAATCATCAGTCACCCTTACTAGACCCAATAGGAACATGAACCTGGAAGTCATAAATAATGGCGAAGACGTTGTGGTTTCGCATAACAATAAAAATGACTCTTCGGCCAAGCTAATTTTGGTCAGACGAATGTTATCATTTGTTTCGTCGTTCAATCTCTCTGTGGACTTCGAAAATAATGCAGAGACTTTGACTGAAATATTCTCGTGTTGGTGTGTGTGTTTTAGTTTTTCTATCATTTGCCTGACGTGTTGCAACAAAAGTGTAAACTCTAACAGATCTCGTTCTTTTCCTGCCAACACGTCTGGAGTAATGGTGTTACCGCAAGCTTCTAAAGTCGCCTTGATGAAACCTTCTTTTTCAAAATCAGCCAATTGCAATAGTTCCATTACCACCACACAGCTTAGCTTCAATACCCACGAATGTTTCAGCTTATTGGATTTCTTCTCCTGAAGTTTCTGAAGTCGTTCTATAGAATATTGGATAAATTGTTCACTCGTTTTATTGCCGGATTTGAAATTTGTAGCATGATACCGGATAATATTTTCTGAAATTTCCGTCGATAGTTGATCCATTTCTTCAGAATAATATTTATAACGTTTTTCCACAAAATCTTCCAGTTCCCCAAAATCAGATTCAAGTTTTGAACCTCCAGATGGGCGTTTTAACAGATTGGCAAGGGCCTTTCTGGTGACGACCAGATCGGCTGTTGTAGACTTGTTGGCATGCTTGTAATGATCATGCTCTAGTTTTGTAAGCAAACTAACAAGGTTGCTTTCACATGGTTTTAGCTGTTTAGTGAACAGTTCACATGGGAAATAGCCCACTGCCTTGGCAAGCAGGAAAGCATCATCTGGTGATTTTTCCATAGTTGATATCAACGTACGAACCATTTGTCTGAAAAACCGGGGCTGATCATAAAAGTAGTCGTTCGCGACTAAGTTCAAAAATGCACTTGTATACTGCAAGAATAATTGGCATAATTTTTCAAGTTGCTTATCGGAAAACTTTTCATTCGCCAAAGCAAACCAACGGTTTGCAATGCGAGATAAATCCCGAGTGGACGCTTCTGCATGGCTGTTGAGGTATTTCAAATAATCTGAAATGACAGCCTCATCATCAATAACCTGCCTTACCTCTGCAATTCGAAACCGGACTTGAATTGTGTTAAACCAAAGATCGTCGCTGTCTTTTTTCGACAATGGTAAAAGCTGATTGAAACAATTTTCATAATAGTAAGCAGAATAGGAAGGAGCTATAGATAACACCAGATACTTCAGTTCCCATAGTAAGGGGTTTCTAAGCTCGTTATCCAATGTCAGGATCGTCTTCAAATTATCACGGTTAGCCTCGATTAGCCGATCGGTACTTGAAAGGAGGCTCTTCACAATTATGACCAACGGCAGAATATCCGTTCTATTCTCGACTTTGCGTTTTTTCTTTTCCGGTTCACCCGTGGTCTCTCGATTATTGAGCAATTTTTTAAAAATCATGTCAAATTGGCCTGATGATAGGGATTTCAAATGTTTCATCAACTCTTGCAGAACACTGTCTTTGGTCCAAATTTCATTTTGGCTAATAAGTTCAGTACTCCATCGTAGATAGAATTCTGCGAACTCTCTCGATTGTGAGTATGAATTTATCACTGTATTCACAAATCCGACACTACCTTTGTCGTCTGGATCCAGTTTGCCGAATATTTCACTTGATAGCGCAAAAATAACGTCGCTATCCAGCAACGATACTTGCTCTAAAAGCTTCCAATTCGGTGCTGTAAGAGTTTCTTTAACAAGATCTTCAAGTTGCTTACCGGGGAACTTGACACTCCTCTCAAATGCATGTTGTAATAAAACATATGCAGATTCTGGAACTGTGAGAACAAAGTCGATGAAATATTGCGATGCTTTAGTTCGGTTAACGGGAGAGTCTGTGATCATGCGGAATAAGAGAGAGATGGTTGAAACAGTATTTTTGTTAGATGATGCCAAAGTTTGTGCTTGTAGAATGGATTTTTTGATGTCCACATTTTCCCCAATGCATTGAGAAAAAACTATTCGCAGAGATCGTTCAACATCTTCGGGTAGATCATCTGATGACATGGATAATGACAACGCCGGTGTCAGAACTTTTGAGATTACCTTTTTCTTATTTTTCAACCCCGAATTTATGCAGTTGGTGATAACTGAACTGAATCTTTTAGATATTTCCTCCAGCGGACTCCCAATAACAGTACAGATGGTATAAAAATGGGCCAGAAAATCGATACTCGTGTCGATCGTAGGCCTTTTCAACACAATAGAGGCTGTTATCGTACCAACAATTGACGCAATCTCGGCAACCAATTCATGCTCGCATTCAGTTTCGTGAATGTTTTTCAAGGATTCGGAGAGAATTTGGACGAAATCATGATTTACGAATAATCTCTCTTTTGTCTCCACGTCAACCTCATTCCAGATTGAATTGAACAGTTTCCACACTAACAAGTTTATCCTCCATTCCTTTGTGCCCTTGCTGATCCTATCTAGTAATAACTCTAAAATTACTGCGTTTTTCCTTGGAAGGTAGACTTCGGTCTTATTTTCATGTAAATCAGTTGCAATTCGAATGATTTCATCTAAAGAGCTGTCCTTATTCCGCAGAAATCTAGTGATT
>JAJLUK010000003.1:108129-127704 GCA_030570055.1 Blastobotrys chiropterorum
AAAAAAAAAAAAAAAAAAAAAAAAAAAAAAAAAAAAAAAAAAAAAAAAAAAAAAAAAAATTCTTCCCATTATCAGTTAACCATGGGCAAAAGTAAAAACAATAAAAACTCTGAGATTGAAAAGGATGAAGAAGAACTAGAACTCGAAAAGATCGTTTTCGGAGATATTGAAGGCTTTGAAAGCGGCCTCAAACAATTGGACCTGGACAATCACCGTCTGTATGAATCCGGATCAGAAGATGAAGCTGAAGATGGTGATGCTCGTGAAGATTTAACTCAAGTTCAAGATGATAATTTATTCTTTATTGATGAAGGAGACAGCGTACCATCCAAAGGACAGTCCGGCAGTGAAGAAGATGACGAAAGCCACAACTCAAGCTCAAGCGATGTTTCAGCTTCAGAAGAATCAGATGCATGGGCCGATAGTGACGATGAGAAGTTACAAATATCATTAGCAGCCAGCGACAAACTCAAAAAGCTGAGGAAAACACAAGCTGATTCGATGGTTAATGGTAGGGAATATACTAAGCGTTTGAGGTCTCGGTTTGAAAAAATCTACCCACTTCCAAAGTGGGCCCAGCCTAACAAGAACGAATTGGAAGAAGACTCTGATGTCGAAATGATGGGCGATGATGAAGAGTCTACAATTGCATCAGATCCATTAGCGACATTGCTTCAAAGGACATCTTCATATGTTTCAAAGAAGGATCACAAATTACTTCCTCCATCGACAATCGATATAGCACGATTGAAGGATGCTAACCATACATCTCAATCACAATCAGCCATTCAAACCCTTAATTTCCATCCAACTCATCCATTATTGTTATCAAGTGGTTACGATAGAACCCTTAGAATGTACCATATTGACGGGCGCAACAATTCTTTGGCCACCAGCTTGCATGTGCGAGAATCGCCCTTTCAAACCGCTCAGTTCCACCCGGATGGTAAGCGAGTGTTTGCTGCGGGTCGTCGCCGGTATCTTTATATATGGGATATTGAATCTGGGTCAGCCACAAAGGTTACTCGTATGTATGGGCATGAGCAAACACAAAGGAGTATGGAAAATTTTGAGTTATCTCCTTGTGGAAGATATATCGGTTTGATGGGTAAAAACGGCTGGCTGAATGTCTTATCTGCTGTCAGTGGCCAATGGATCGCCGGTGCGAAAATTGAGGGCATTATTGCAGATATTGCCTGGCATCACAATGGCGAACACATTTCAATTGTAAATACTAACGGCGAAGTTTGGGAATGGAACTCCACCCAAAGAAAGTTCACGAACAGATGGAGAGACGAGGCCGGTATAGCAATTACTGCTATTGCTCTCGGTGGTAAGGACGATAGGTGGTGTGCTCTTGGTAGTAAGAGTGGGATGGTTAATGTTTACGATAGAAGGAACCCAGAAGTTGGCATGAAAATGTCTGAATCAGAGGCTCCGACGTACAAACCAAAAGCTGTTCTCGATCAGTTGGTTACTACGGTAAGCAGCCTGAAGTTTTCGCCTGATGGGCAAATCCTTGCGTTCGCCAGCAGAGCTAAGAAGGACTCGTTGCGTTTGTGCCATGTTCCGTCATTCACCGTGTTCCAGAATTGGCCAACCTCTACCACGCCATTAGGCCGAGTGTGCTCGGTAGCATTCACTCCTGGTTCTGAAATGCTCTGCATTGGCAATCAAGCTGGCAATGCCAGGTTGTATAAACTTAACCACTACACTTAGAGTCGATAGAATTAATAAACCAATTTGCCACATTCTAAACCAATTGGTTCTATTTCCTTTTTTTGTCTGGATAGTTAGTAAAACATTAATATATTTGTTATTACAAAAAGAAAACAAAAACCATCGAAGCCAAGGCAACAAGAGAGCTTCCGACGTAATACTTGGATGCACCGTTGATGGATAATGATGGAGCATATTCATTGCTGGACTTGTTAACAGCATGGTTCTCGATTGCACCGTCCCAACAGTATTTCTCGAAGCATTTCTTGCATTGTTCGGTTGGCTCCATATGTCGTCGTTCCACTTCTCTTTGAATGATGGCACAGCCAAGACAGGCGGGCCATTCGTGGTCAAGAGTAGAATTTTCTCTCGTGGCTGTGTGGTAACCGTTTTGAATCATGCCGTTCACTTCGTCCTGGTCATACGATAATTTGAACGTTGAGGTATTGGAGAAGTAGGAGTGTGCAAAGTTAGCGATATACACAATCAAAGGTGGGACATACTTGTCTTCAGGATCCAAGTCGTTAGGGAATAAGTTAGTCAAATTCGAGCCATTGCAGCCAAAGAAAGTTGGCCGTTCAATCAAGCCTTCGTTAATAAAGGTGTTGGTATCTGGAACATATGGGAAGAACGTGTTGTTTGATTCAAAGTTGAATTGACGCTTGTAGGTTGTGGCCATTGAAGTACCATTGGGCCACGAATATTCAGTATCTGCTGAATTGTCAAATGCAAATAGCACATCAACCCTTCTTTCTGGCTGAACGAATGGATAAATTGGAATGTTTTGTCCATCCTCACCGCCATCGACCAATGTCAGCCACTCGGCATCCCTAACGGTAGAATTGCCATACTTGGTTCCTCTGAAGGGGTTTGGCGAATAAATAGCAATGTCATCGTTTTTACTACCGAGCTTGGTCAACAACTTATTGGCAAGATCGTACACAACACCAGTGACACCAGTCGAGTTGAGCTGAAGAATGAACTGGTTGAAGAGAGACGAGGATGTGCCCATAACGAACCCAGCGTTGTTATAACCGGCAATACATTTCTTATCGTCCACCGGCTTACCGTCCTTAACTTCAGTACCGAGATACTTGTGGTCGGTAAAGGCGTAAATAGCAGGGTCCCATGTTCCCAGTTCGTATGGAGTGACTTCAAAAACCGTCGAGTTGGTTGCAATAATTTTAGTGCCGGGCTCTCTACCATCGGCAACAACAATTGGGAATGGCATTTTATGATCCTTAAACACGGGGAAATTGCGAATGTCATCCCAAGTCAATGCCGGTCCACCACGATCGAGATTAATAAACTGCTGCGAAAGACCCCTTCCCCAGATGTCGGTGACGGAGGTATTAAAATCTTCGCCTTTGGCTTCAATCTCATCCTTAAGATCATCCCAATAATTCCCCGTCTTGAAGATGTTCCATCCCCCTGGGTTGATAATGGAATGCTTCAATTCCCAAACATCATCGGACGATTGCAATTTCTCGACCGAACTAAAGTTGTTCAAGGTGACAGATCCGACAAGCCAGTTACCACCAGACAGCCCCGCCAGATAGGTGGAAGATTGCAAAATGCCGCCGAGATGGCCTTCAGTCGTTGCATTATTAGTTCGCTTATCCATAGCAGCCAGTTGACCAGCACCAGCCAACATGGCCCGATATCCACCTCCAGAGAATGCCAGAGCGATGTTCGGAATTGTGGTTCGGTTCTTGCCCAAGAAACCCTGAGGATCAAAATCCGACATATTGGCGCGCTTCAAAAAGTCTATTAACGGCGCACGAGCATTTTCATGTCGTTCCTTGACCCATTTCTTCTCATCCTCGTTGAGAGAGTCTGCTACTCTAACTAGCGAGTCCACATCGGGGCAATCGATTTTTCCAGGCGTGTAGGAATTTGTTGGTGACCAAGCCAAACAAACGCCAACAAAGAACGCAAGGAGTAACAATGGAAAATTGTACCTCATTCTAGACCGTCCCGGTGATGAGAATGTCTTTCTGCTAAAAAGTTAAAAAAAAATCAGCAGACGGGGAAATATATAAGGTTCCACAAAAAAAAAAAAAAAAAAAAAAAAAAAAAAAAGAAAAAAAGAAAAAAACGGGCCCTTAAAACACGTTTCGATCGTTTTGTAAAAAAAATGCAACGCCCAATTCCTGCATCGGCATTTTCGGTATGACATAAATACCTGCCGAAACAAGGAACGAATTGCGGACCTAGCCCCGATTTTGTTCCAAAACAGCCTCACGCAGGTAAAATTGGTTGGCTTTGTGGCTAAGTAATTTATTTTTTTTTTTTAATACCAACCCCAAAGAACCGTCACCGCCCATCAGACGCTGTTTCATCCACTTTGACATTCATTGCGGATCCGACTATCACCGCGGGGGATTTTTGATGCACATGAACCGCATGATATGAAGGCATTGCCTCTGGTTTGTACTTTTTTGTATCTCTTCAAATAAGTAATAATACAGTACCGTAGCCCCAAAAAGAGGATGGTAGTCTGTCCAACGCGGCAAAAGTGGCTAAATGGCATCTGCAGGCATCCATCCATGCATTGCCAAGTTTCTTCGGGAGAGTGGTTACCCCCTTTTTTTTTTTTTTTTTTTTTTTTTGTTTTCATACCTGTCCCAGAACCGGCCCAATGGAAACCAGTGTCATCCAAACTGGGGCATGACAGACCAACATTTCCCACACTGTTGAAAGTACAAAATGGCCCTAACGTCTAACGGCCATCAAGTTGTTACGGCGGAAACGTGCAGCTCAACTTGCAGCTTTTCCGGGTCAATCGGATTTAATTTTGAAAGGAGGCTTTGGTGATGATTTGAGGCGAAGGTCCGGAAGTCGGAAGATGGGCTTTCCGACGTGTAGTGGGAACCAGGTGAGACCAAAATGTGCTGCTATCCCAAGCCTCATTCGGGGCTGGATAATGAGGTGAGCGCATCGGTTGAAAAGAGTCATTATAAACTAAATAGCGCGCGGAGGACAGTTCCCGGTCTTTTTGCGGACTTGCACAACTTTATTATGCATCGAAGCGTGTTTAACATGCTGGCCCCACTCAGGGTCAAATCATGCACAGCTCGTGCATATGCATAGAGCTAGATTAAATCAGTGATTCGCCGCATCATGACCAACTTCTATTACATGTACTTTGTGGGACCAAATATATATTAATACAGATTATTTTGCTTTAGAACGGATGCCAGTGGAGATCTTTCGCACCCCGCTGTTGTTCTTGGAGGACGAAATTCTAGTCGAGCGCCGTAAGGGCTGGTTTTCGGTTAGACATATGTTGCTATGCGGCGACGTGATGGTAGTGGTGGTAGTAGTCGTGGTCGTGGTTAGTTGATAGCTCGAGCTGCGAGACTTTGCCCGCTGCGGGGATGGATTAGAAACGGTTCGTAGTTTTTGTCCCATATACATTTGATGCTTTTGCGAGAGCGAGTCAGTAATATTTCGTTTTGGTATCATGGCAATGTTTTCTTGTTGTTCGTCATCTTCATCGTCACTATTGGTAGCATATTTTTGCTTTGGAGAGTATTTCCGTGGTTGGCCCGGGGTGGGCACAGGCAACGTGTTGCTATTTTCCATTTCGGTAAGAATGCTTCGTTCTGGTGTTCGTGGAGGCGATTTTTTGGCCTGAAGAGAGCTCTTGGAAACAAACGAGTGGAAGCCAGCCGAGTCCACGGTCTTGGAAAGCGTCATTGTATACTTCCATTCCCGGAATTCGTGTTGATGCAGGTACAGCCAGTGTTGTTGCGGGCCAACGACCATCCCCGGTCGCAGGAATCGCATGTATCCAATGACTTCCTGGGCGGTGAATCCATATGTGTAAATGAGATAGGCACCAATCAAACAGCCAGTTCGTCCCAAGCCGGCCTTGCAATGGACGGCCACTTTGCCATTCTTATTGATGACGGTTTGGGCTGCACCAATGAAAGTCTGCACAAATGCCATTGTTGGGCAGGTACCATCATCGAAAATGAGATCCATATGCTGCACGCCGCGGGATTCAAACTCGTGGGCATTATAGAGTTCCGAATTGAGTCGAACGACTAATTGAACATTGTTCTGGCAAAAATAGTCCAAAACTTGACAAAAAGGGTAATTCAGCGGAGCGTCATAGTCTTGTTGCTGTGGGGAAGCAAACGCCACGAAATGTGGCGGAATTTCGTTAAAGTCACCTTGATCGACACGTTCGTAGAGTTCATATTCTTCCAGATTAAACGATTTCAGGTCCAGGAGCTTGTTCTCCTTGGCTTTCCAGACACCGTACACAATGTCCTGGATGGTTAGTATAAAATCCGCTGGGGCGTACCCAGCATCTCTAAACGGCATGAGGGGAGGCTCGGCTTGAGTGATCGGAGCCAATGCTAAATGTGGCGGCCATGACTGGATCAGCACCATGTAGCAACATAAAATGCAGGCAGCGTTTGCTCGGGAGCGTGGGTCGGTTCGGGAATAGAGCACAACGGCCTTGCCCTCGTTCTCTTCCTCCGCCAGAATGTCATGCAAAGTCACGGCAAACCTGTACAAATGAGCAATGTGTAGCGGACCAAAGTCGTGATGAAACTGGTTGTACGGCAGCGCATCATCGATGGTAAAGTAGGTAGTCTCCTCCGTATCTGGTGGAGGATAGTTGTATGCTCCGAGGTATATCCGGTCTAAAGAATAAACAACAATTAATAACGGGCCAGAGGTAAAGAAAAACAACTCCTACAACTTACCCTTTAGGAACTCGATCAAGGGAATCTTTTGTCGTTTCTGAGCCATGCTAGCAATGTGTTGTGATTGTGGGTGCAGTGAACGGACTTTATTTATATAATATTATTATGCATATTTGTTTGTTTGTTTTTGAACCGTTTTTGTGCGTGTGTAATGTATATTCCCCAATATTGTCATCCCCGTTGCCACGACAACGGGACACACCCTCCACAACACACGCTGCGCCGCACGCCACAAAACGCCTCCAAAGCTTAGCGGGAAGTATATTTTGCTAAACAAGCATAGGCGACATTGGTGCATTTTGCCGCCTATACAGTAGTATACGGTATATGTAGCTACTTGAATCGGACACACGCCCACCCTCTATCAAGGAGTAAAGGAGTAAAAAAAAACACAAGACCCCCCTTGCCCAATATAAACAAAAACATTACTCCCAAAACACAACACACCCCTGAAAATATAGTATTGTGCTTTCCTCGCTTATAAACATGCGGCTGAGAAACAACAACACGGCCGTTGCCCCAACAACCACATGCCGCTGCCATCTCCGAAACAGCCGGTCCTATTTAGCGGAATGTGCGGCTCACAGTTTTTCCGAGAGACGATTTTGATGCCAGTTGAACTGGACAATAGAGTTGCGGATGATTCTTCCCTGCCGAGGACGGAGGGGTGTCAATTATTCATATACTGTGTGGTGAGCTGTTGGCGCAGTTAATTTCGTGCATATGCATGATCAAACCCGATGATGCACATGCACTTCCACATAATGATTGTGTACGATTCATGCATCTTGTGTTTCCGCAGTTGGCATTCGTTATGCTCGTTTTCAAAGTAAATACGGTTGGAACGGGTCGTCCGTGTTGCTGAAAGATGTTTGAGCGCACCAATTGAGTAGCATCGGTAAGCGTATGTTTGTTATGCACGATATGGTCTGAAGGCAATTCCCACCTGTGTGGTACTGAACAAACCGGGAGATAACGGCTAAAAACGTAGGACGATAGCGTCAAAAAAGCCGCCAATATTCGCTCCATCAGAATTCCACGCAGTGCCGCTTTTTTTTTTTTTTTTTTTTTTTTTTTTTTTTTTTTTTTTTCCTTTCCGTTTGCGCCTGCGTGACAGGAAAAACGCCATTTATAACAGCGAACCGCTTATTAATCAAATTCGAATCGTGCTTCGTTTATTGCTCCAACCAATTCGGCTGGACACGTCCAATGTTCTTCATCATTCCCATTGGCAGCATCAATTCCGTTCAACGGTGCTTCGTTATTTCGGCTGGAGCCTCCTTGAAATCGGCCATTTTCTAGGCGACTGCGTTCAGGGAGATAATACCTTGGAGAACAAATTGTAAAGGGGTGACACTACGGTGTGCCCCGTAATAATACATGTATTCATCGTAAACTATGAAACAACAATAACTAGAAGCAAGGTGGTTTTCAATCTTCCTCGGCATGCTCTAGTTCCTGTGCACGAAGCATTTCAATCTGCGCCTCATCAGTCTGGAGATAGGTCATTGAGCCTTTGACAAACCAAAAAACAATAGAAATAACAAGCATAACACCAAAGACAGCGATTGCATAGTTCATATTGGCAGGTGTCGGATTCATGGTTTCAGGGAAGAAAAAGAAAACGGTGGTGATCGAACAATATATCACACTCACAACATTCACAAACATACCATACCTTCCTAGCGGGAATGAAGGCGATGGAAGTGTGTCCCTGCCCTTAACAAGTAAAAGAGTAATTGGCATCACATAAGAGATGGTCAGGGCAATGGTACTGACACTCAAAATGGCTTGAAGTACTGTTTCCGCAAATAGATAGAGAACTCCAACAAGACCGATTATAATCCCCTCGCCCCACAATGCACGAGCGGGGGAATGCCAGTATGGGTCGATGTGTGCAAAATAATTGCTCCATGGAAGACCGCCATCTCTTGCAAACCCCCAGGTCAACCGAGATGCGGAGGTCATGACACTAATACCCTGACCAAGCCCGTTAGAAATAAACAATGCAATCAACACAGCTCCACCAACTTTGCCGACCGTGTTCGTGACAAGCTGCACAAAGGGCAACCCTGTGGGGCTATCAAGCAACGAATCTATATCTTGGATGCAGAACAGACAGACAACCATGAAAAGCCCTCCTGAAACAGCACCAAATATCACGGCAAGGTAAAGAACACGAGGAACATTTTTCCGTGGCGCGGGCATCTCCTCGGCCATGTGGATGACAGAGTCGAATGCAGTCAACCCATAAGCAGCCTGTAAAAGCCCCGTAAACCAGACAACTCCATCGGGCCAGCCTGTCGAGTTGATCCAGTTGCCAAACACAAATTTAGGAGTTTGGAAATCGAGGTTGTCATTTATCCCGACAGAAATAAGCAGAGCAAGGGCGAAGACAAACATGAGGGCGCCAAACTGAAGGCCGACAATATTGTTTAACCACGCCAACACATTATTACCCTTACACGCAATAATGTTGATAAAGGTGAATGCAGCGGTTACGCCGAGATAGACAACAAACTGAAGCCACCCACTTGTAGCTCCAGTCCATTCGGGATCAAAAATTACCTTCATTTCGAGAAGGAAATTCGTCATAAATGCATTTTGCGATGCAGTCAAGGTCCACCATCCGAAGGTATTGGTCCACGCACACATGTAGGATATGAATCGACCAAATGGAGTGGGATGAAGCCTGTGGATCCAATAAGCTTGTCCGAGTGCCGTAGGCATTGCACTACACATCTCACCTAAGGACAAACAAACACAAATATTACAGGCCGTTACCAGACATAACCCCCATAAGATGGCAATCGAGCCACCATTTTGCAGCCCGGAGTCCAAATCTTGAGCAAACACACACCAGGTTCCCAAGACACTAAATGCTAAAGCAAACATACTCCACATGTTGAACTGTCGCTTCATTTCAGGAGCATGGCCCATATCCGCCAAGTCGAGGGCATCCTGCACACTTTGAACATGAGGTTTCTTGAGATCAGGATCCTCATCGTACTGATGGTGGTGAACTACGGTGTCCGGTACACCCATTTTTTTCACTTTTACAATTGAAGTGGGTTATTTTTTGGAGCAGTTTTAGAATATGTTTAGACTCTAAGCGAATATACTGGTATATATATATCTGCTTCGAAGATCTAATCCTTTGGAAAAAAAAAAAAAAGAGCAAGACTGTTTGCGAGCGTACGTTCTTTATACATTGACTAGAACATAATTTTCGTAGAGGGTCCACAATGGGCCCTAACGCGGGGTATTTTGCCGCCTGACGTTGTTATCTGAGATATCTCGCCTGTCAGGGTTTACCGCGCGCTGGGGTCACCGGCTACCCTTTCTTTTTTTGGACATGATCCACTTTGAGGAATCACATCTGCGCGGCTCACCGATGTCGCCAAAATTTTCAACGGCCACCGGCGAACCAGCGGATGGTGGTCTTATAGCGGAGTTTGGGCCAATTTATTACTGGTATTTATTTGTTTGTAAAAATTTCTGTAGAGGGCGTATCGAATTGGTATAGAAATAATGACACAGATTGTTGAGCATGCAGCTCTTCTACGGGGAAAAAAGGAACGCTCAAAGATCCTGAAAACTCTTCAAAGCATATGCATTGCAACCACTTGCGCGAAGCTAAGGTGGCGTGGGTATTGGCCTAGCGGCCGGGACCTTTGCTATAGCATGGAACTGGAATTTGAACATTCTATCACGCTCTTAATTGTATTTGTTTTAATGATACGGCAGGCCATTTGGTAAGATTTATATTCATTTGGTATAATAGCCAGTTAAATCTTTATGCATGAGCTCAGTGGATGATGAATTTGAACGCTACCGCGCTAATCCCGAAAAATAATACTTTTGTACATGTTATTCGGCATCAATAACATTTGCAACAAGACCGCAGCTTCTATGAATAAGTTGGGGGGAAAATTTAAGCGAAACTCCAACTGCCAATTTTGTTGTCAACTCTCCATTTGGCCACACTGTCCCCGCATTTCACAGTGTGTAAACTCCTACGATTGTTGAATACAAGATCGCTGGGTGCAACATGGAGTCGGCTATTTCGATGTTCGTTGGAGCGATGATTAATCGCGGAGTGGGATCACAGAGGCCACATTATATGGGGTGCTATTATTCAACTTTGTTCAAGTTCAGCTATGGCAGATGCCAATTTGAACATGCGATGTATTAACTGGCCAGCATTTTTTAGGTCAGTGCTAATTACGGGCTGAATCCATTTGGAACGATACAACACAGCATTAATATCTACTGATTCTCGTCGACCTGCAGTGGACTGCTAATGGGCTTTGTATGCAAGGCTCTCTTGCGTATCATATCGCAGCCAGTATAAGGTCTGGCGTCAACACAACTGTCCTCCATCACATACGCGGCCCCCAGTGTATTCTCAGCCTTCATACTACGCCAGGTTTTACATTGAGCTATATTGAGCCGCCATGAACACATGCAGGGTCCTCAGCTACACAGAACTCTGCTTCTCTTGCGTCTTTCAGACTCCCCTCTCCACACAACGTTTTAACTCACTTGAACACTTATAACTGGCAAAATGCAGTCGTAATGGTGCCCAACGGAGTGTAACAATTACTCAGTCAAACACCTTTCAATCGTTTTTTATTTGCACTGCCACGCACCGCCACCGATGCTCTCAAACACTCCTCTAACCCAAAACCCGATAAACGATAAGCATTATCACAATTGAAAATCACGTCCTCGGTACAGTATTGACATCAATGTGTAAAACGAGCTTGTGCGTGTATGAGAATGTGTGTGTGCTGTGTGGGGTTTTCCAATTGCCATGAATCATGTGAAAACGTACCCAACAAAATGATTGTGAATATGACAGAGAATGGGCGTGCCAACCCTACAATGTGCCTGTATTTGCACAACTGAGCTATACTACCGGAAAAGGTGCAAAACTTCTATCCAATGAAAAATAGGGGGAAAAAAGCTCCTCCAACTTTCGTGTGAGGTTAGGCTCACTTTAATCCTCTAAATTAAAAACCATCTGACCTGTCAAAGGGTTCCTTTTTGGTGGGGTACCGGGCCGATTTTGTTTCCAGTGAGCCGCACATTCGCACATGAGAAGAAAGTCCGAGGTCAATCTCATGTGCAACGCACAATGGGAAAATATATATAGAGATTGGCTAGTCCTGTCAACTGCAAACATCGTGAGCAAGTCATAGAGGGAAACTACACAATGGTTACAGGAATCGAACTGGTTGGTCTGGGTGCGCTGGGTGCAGCGTATCTGGACGCACGACACGCCATCAGAGAAGACTTGCAAATGGCCCGCAAAGTGGCACGACTAGGACTTGATACATACCTTCGATTGTGGAACGGAAAAATCAATTTTTTCTACATTATTGAAAGAAACGCACAGAAATATCCTGATAGTCCGGCGTTGATCTATCCGCGTCAAGTGTCGACCGATTATCCAAAGGATCGAAAGGCCCCCTTGGATCACTTGTTTGAGGTTGAACGGTACACATACAAGGAGATGTATGAGAAGATTCTGAAATATGCGTCTGTTTTCAAGACTCGATACGCCGTCCAACCCGGTGAGGTTGTTGCTATGGATTGCATGAATAACGTCGATTACATTCTCACCTGGTTCGCGTTATGGTCGTTGGGCGCAACTCCAGCATTCATCAATTACAACTTGCGCGGAAACTCGTTATTGCATTGTGTCAAGATTGCCAAAACCAATCTGTTGATTGTTGATCCGGAGGTTGCGGACATGGTTAACCCGGTCAAGAAGGATCTTGACGACATGGGCAAGAACGTTTGCTACCTGGATGATGAGTTCCACCAGGAAGTGGAGAAGGCATCTCAATTCAGAGCTACTGATGAAGAGCGCAAAGCGAATGATGAATTGCATGATCCGGCCATGTTGATCTACACCTCTGGTACTACTGGTTTCCCTAAATCGGCCGTTTTTTCTTGGGATAAGGCCATCATGGGTGCTGGGTCATATAACAGTGCCATGAAAATGACGAGAAACGACATTACATATTCGCCAATGCCAATTTATCACACCACTGGTGCGGTCTTGGGTGTCTTGGCCATCATGCTCAGCGGCGGTGCGTTTGCAATTGGCCACAAGTTCTCGGCTCGAACCTTCTGGACTCAGGCCAAACTGTCAAATGCTACTTATGTACAGTATGTTGGTGAGACGTGCAGATATCTCTTGAACTCTCCAGAAGGTCCGGATGACAAGACGCACGGAGTAAAAGCGGCCATCGGTAACGGTATTAGACCTGATATTTGGCAAAAATTCAAGGAACGATTCAACTTACCAGCAATTGGCGAGCTGTATGGAGCAACCGAATTCCCTACTGCCCTCACAAACTATCAACAAGGTGAATGGGGTGTTGGTGCTGTGTCCAAATACGGTTCCATCATCAAACGATTCCTTTTTTCGCGAAGATACACAATTGCCGCGGTAGACCCCGACAGCCCCGGAGATTTGTACCGTGATCCACAGACTGGACTGGGTCGCAAAACTGAGATTGGCGAAGCAGGAGAATTCCTTTTCCGCATCCCTGATCCTAAGAACATCAAAAAATCCTTCCAAGGCTATCATGGGAACAAAAAGGCCACCGATGAAAAAGTGGTTCGAGACTTATTCAAGAAGGGCGATGCGTGGGTCCGCTCTGGCGATCTGTTGAAGATTGATCGTCACGGTATGGCATATTTCGTCGATAGAATGGGTGACACTTTTAGATGGAAGAGTGAAAATGTGTCCACCAACGAAGTGGAAGAGGCATTCAGTGATATTCCAGGGATTTATCAAGTTGTCGTTGTTGGAGTTAAAGTCCCACATCACGAAGGACGAGCTGGATTTGCTGTAATCCAACCAGACGATTTTAACAATCCACCTGATGTTGAAAAAATTGCTCCGCACGTTATTAACAAGCTTCCGCCATATGCTGTCCCAGTTTTTATCAAATTTGCAAAGTCGCCACTCGATAACACTGGCACAAACAAGGTCCAAAAGGCCAAGTACCGTAACCAAAAGATTCCGTCGCCAGATGAGCCGATCTATTGGCTGAAGAATGGCAAGTATGTGGAACTCTCCAATGAGGACTGGAACGTTGTTGAGGCTGGCAAGGCCAAATTGTAGAGACGAACGGGGTTTGTATGATATTTATATAGGCATATACATTAATTGTATTGGCAGTAGTCTTTATTTCTAACGGCATGCAGATATAGTTTGTCTTATTTTCCTATGCGTCTCAAAGGATCCGCGGTGTTTCTTGGCTTTTGCGAGGAGATGAGGACGCCGCACATACGTCCGTACCGACCGCACGGAACGCACTTTCCGTAAGGTAGTGAAAAAAATTGTTCAGTTAGCGGTATATTACATTTAAATACAGTAATATCTGTCACCAAAATCGCCCAAACCCGGTCTAATAAATTTGTTTTCGTCAAGGCCTTCATCAATGATCCCGGTAATGATGTTGAGCTTTGGGAATTTGTTGGAGAAGAGTTCGATGCCCTCCGGAGAGGCAATGAGGTTGAGGAAGTAGATTCTTTCCTCTGGAACACCTCGGTTGATGAGAACGTCAACAGCCATGGATGCGGAGCCACCGGTGGCCAACATTGGGTCCAAAAGGAATACGTAGCGTTCAGAAATGTCTTCTGGGAGTTTGTCGTAAAAAAGCTTTGGCAGAGAAGTTTCTTCATCTCTTTGGATCAAGATTTTACCAATTCTGACTGATCTGCAACAATCCCGCAATCCTTGTTCCATGGATTCACCCGCTCTCATGATCGAGACTCCGCAGATTTTACCCAAAAACTTGACACCTTCGTATTCCTCGCCGGTTGGGGTCACAACGGTGTTGGACGTGACAGGCAGCTGGTTCAACCCTTCTTCCACCAACAAACGGATGATTCTGTCAGAATAGAAGATAAAGTCCGACCGTGGAGTCTTGACGTCACGAATGATGCTATGTACTGTCAGTTTCAAGGCACTTTGGTTTCAAACTCTTTTCATACTCACCTGTATAACCCAATCAGTTGATTGGTAGGTGGAAGGACTTTGACATTAGACGGGACTGGCATATTTTTTTTTTTTCTTTCCAAAACTTTTTTAGCTGCAGACAAATTTTGCGGGTGAAACCTTTTAAGCTTTTTAACGTTCTGATTTTTGTATCGGCCCGGTGCGGCGAATGCCGCGAACTTTTTTACGGTTTTACCCGAGGGGGTTATCGCACCGCCACAGAAGTGTGGCGAGAGAGGGCACTAATGGGAATGAGCCGTGAACGTCCAATGTTAAGTTGTTAGAGGTTTATCGTCTAAAAATGTTACGTTTCGATTCTCTCAATTGAGTAAATATTCCAGATTTCTGGCTAATGGACCCTATTGTAATACAGCTTTGTGCATAATTACGCATTCCACAATAATACTTAATTTGTATACGAGTTTCGGAGTTGGCAAACATGCTCAGCCAAAGAACCTTATCATATATCCCCCTATGCACACGGATCATACCGTAACTGGAAGACTTTTCAATCCACTCTATTATGCATTACCTTTCTGCAGCCAGAAGCGTACGCATATTATGCATGAGTGTGCTCGCACCGTCATAAACCCTAAGCATACCCCAAACGAGCGCACATGTATGCAAGCAGCAACGCACATTCGCAATTGGTAAGCAAAACGGATGGCCCTATGGAACTCGTTTGCATGAAATAAACTGCAGCTTATCGTTTAACGTAAATCTTAAATACACAGCGGCCGACTAAAGATTGGCCTTTGAGTCGCGCAGATGCAGAGCTAGTCTCTCAGAAATGTCATGAACGGCCTCTTTCGCCTTATCCATAAACCGGTAGAACCCAATAAACGTGTGAGGACAGCCCTTATAAATCTTGAGCTCTGATGCAGTGCCGTTCTTTTCAAGCTTGTCGTGATACGCAACAGCCTCTCCGCTCAAAATGTCCATTTCGGCAACCATGATAAAGGCAGGAGGAAGCCTCTTGAACGAGTCGTCGGAATGGTAGAGCGGAGACGCCCGGAGGTCATTTCTCGTCTGATCCTCAGTGAAATAGCTTTTGCCAAAGAAGATCAAATCCTCGACTTCCAGGCCAACAGTGTTGAAGAACTTGTCCACTGTGCCGTGGTTTCGCTTCAAATCGGAGCTATCCGCGAGAGGAACCAACATGATCTGGTATTGGATTGGTGGGAATTCACCGTGGAGATTCCTATGGGTCACATTAGCACAGAGATTCCCGCCAGCCGAGCAACCGCCAACAGCAAACTTGCGTGGATTGAGTCCGAGCTTCTCCGCATTGGCGTGAACCCATTTGAACCCTGCCCACGCATCGTTAACCGCCGTAGGGAAGACGTATTCCGGAGCGTGTCTGTAATCGAGCGATATCACCACGCATTTGGACTGGGCCGCCCAATGGGTGCAAATGACGTTATCAGTGCCAATGTTGCCGACCACGAACCCACCGCCATGATACCAAATGAACACTGGCCATCCCTCCTTGGGCTGGTCCCCTAAAGGAACAAAGACACGCGCAGTGAGCTCGTAGCCATCGTCATCCGCCTTAAACTTGAAATCTTCTGTCTTGGCCAATTTGGATGGCCGTCCTTGAGCCTTTTGGGCCATATCGTAGACGGATCGGGCCTCCTCCACCGAAAGCTCGTGGAATCGCGGCGAGTCCTTCAAAACCGAGTTGTAAATGGTCACAAACTGCTCATCGAAATGCGGGGCAAGCTTTTCGTCTAATTCCTTTCCCATCGTTGCTCCAAGTTGGCAGGTTCAAACTGGTTCTCCGTTTGTCTTATGAATGCCGTCATGAGCGTTCGAACCTCGGTACTCCGCGGCGCCGATTTTGCGGGGAACCAGACACATCAAGTCGGAAGAATCTTCCGACCCAAAAGCGAAGTTGCGTGAAGCTGATTACACGTAATTGTAACGGAACAATGTAGACTTGTTAACTCTCTGGTTCCAATTGCCTCCGGCGGCTTCTTTTTTCTCCGAAAAGAAGCAAAAAAGGTAGCTCTGCGAGGCGATTGACCAGTGCTTTTGCTTCTTTTCTAGAAAAGAAGGCCGTCCGCAGGACACACACCCACCCCCGGAGGGTTCTAGTACTAGGGGATTGAATTGCCCCCAGAGGCTTCTTTTTTTCTCCGAAAAGAAGCAAAAAAGGTAGCTCCGCGAGGCGATTGACCAGTGCTTTTGCTTCTTTTCTGGAAAAGAAGGCCGCCCGCAGGGCACACACCCACCCCCGGAGGGTTCTAGTACTAGGGGATTGAATTGCCTCCAGCGGCTTCTTTTTTTCTCCGAAAAGAAGCAAAAAAGGTAGCTCTGCGAGGCGATTGACCAGTGCTTTTGCTTCTTTTCTAGAAAAGAAGGCCGCCCGCAGGGCACACACCCACCCCCGGAGGGTTCTAGTACTAGGGGATTGAATTGCCTCTAGCGGCTTCTTTTTTCTTCGCAAAAGCGGTAGTTCTGGCGATTTGTGGTGGCTCCTCTTCGTGGTTCAGGGCTGGGGCGGTGCGGAATAAATTAGAATTACAATAAATATATACTGCGTTGTGGATTAGAGTTGGGCTAAACGTTCGTTAATGCCGTCGACGGAGGGCTCTGCCGCAAACGTGCCGGGCGAGACGCCTTCGACGGAGGGGATGGATCCGGAACCGGGGGTGGACTCAATGGAGTCGTACTGTGGCGGAGACAGAGGAACATCTGCATATGTCGGCGGCACCTCGTCGTCCCATGCAATGCCCAGCCCGGACCGCTCGGTGATATTAATGTTGAACTGCATGCGGAGGACCCTGGCGGCGCCTGTGGGCACCGCGTGGCGGGTGGTGTTTTTCTGGGTGATTGTTTCTTCGGCCACCACGAGCTCGACCACAAGAACGTGGTTCACGGACAAGCCAATGGTCGGGTCGTCAATGTTGCAGCACACGTTGGCTGCGTGGGTGGAGATGTCAAAGCCGGCGAGCTCAATCTTGCCCGAGCCGGAGAAGTCGGTTTTCCACCCGCTCTTGAACTCGCCCGAGCCAATTGTGCGGGTTTCTGAGGCCAGGGGCTTGTCCCAGGACGGGTTGTGCGTGGAGCACTTGTTGGGGCTCATCTTCATGACCTCGTCCACCCGCCAGTTGATCTTGCGCATCCGCCACCGGGTCTTGCCGTTGTTGGCGTTGTCGCTGCCGAGGGAGATGCCCTCCACCGTCATTTGGAACGAAAACTGCGAGTTGGGGTAGACAATGGAGGGCAAGGTGACGGATGCCGTCAAGGACGTGGGTGGGAACACCCGCACCGACGATCTGTCGTGGCTCCGGACGACTGCTCGGGAGATTTTGAGCGGACGCCACGTGACCAAGGGCTGGAGAGAGGCATCTTCAAACTCGGCGGTGGCCCTGAGGAAGTATTCGACGGAAAAGAGCGAGTTGTTTGCCGAGGCGGGCAGCGAGCCGGGCATGAGATGGGAAAACGGGTACAGATGGGTCTGTTTGGGCAGGGTTGTAGTGGTGGGCAAGATGTCCCAGCGGGCGAGCTCGTTTCTGGCCGTGGCGCACTCCTGACAGGTGTGGGGGAGATGGTGGTGGGCGTTAGTAGCGTTGGGGTTGGTGGGGATGTGCTTTTTGGAGTGGATCCGCTGAATCACGGCAATGTGGACCTTTTTCATGGTGACGGACTGGTTGAGCACGTGCAATTGGAACATGCCCGAGAGCAGGGCCCCGGTGGATTCGGACGTGGACCCGTAGAGGACCAATGGCGGCGACTCCACGTTGAAGCTCATTTGGATTTGCGGGGGCGGGGGCGGCGGCCGTGGTTTTGGTGAGCCTGTCTTGGGCTTTGGGTGGGCGGCAAACACGGCCAGATTTGAGCCGGAGTTTTGCCGACTGTGGCTCAGCGAGCTTGTTCCTGAATGATGGTGTTGGTGGTGGCCCACTGCACCGTTATTACTGTTCTTGGAGTTGCCCGACTTGAGTCCGGTCACAATGGGACTGGAGTGGTACCGCTTCAGCAGCGGCCGGGCAATCCCGCCACCCTTGTGGTGGCCGTTGTTGTTGTTGCTGTTATTACTGGACTCTGACGACGTCAGCTTGGGCGACGAGGTGGCACTCGAAGCGTTATTCTTCTTTGCATTAGCCGGGCCATGGAGGACCGGAAGCAGTGGCATGTGGAGTAGAGGCGGTATGGTGAGCGGACAGCGGAGGGGTGGGTCCGAAAGAGAGCCGTGAGAACGTCTGCTATTTATACGCACGTCGTCTCGTGAGAGGAACAAAAAAAATTGCGTCGGAGGAAGGAAGACGGAAGAAAAAATTTCTTTTTTTTTTTTTTTTTTCCTTCCCTTCTGCGTGTGCGTGCGTGTGTATATATACTTTTTTTTTTCTTTTAATACGCGCGCGTTGCGCGCACGTAGAAAGATGTCGATAAAAAGCAGGGCCGGACGATATGAGTAACAGCGTGTGACGTGGCGGAGCTTGCGAGACCAGCAAGCGGGAAGATGGTGGTTCTCCACGGAGAGGATATGGGGCACAGAGCGCGAGAGAGAATAGCCCTATTGGACGCCCCCTACTGTGTGGCGGGCTTTTCGCGGTAACCCGTCGGGTGCGGTATTTTTGGCCAATTTTGCGTTTTCCCATCTGAGATTGACTGCAGCCGCACGGGGTACGATCACTACCTATCAAGGCAGGAGGGCGGCCCGAATGGGAACTGGATCCGGCTGACGTGACACGAACGATCGGCGAGGCTTAATTCTGCCGATCAACGGTGGGCAGTATCGTTTCCGGCAGATCAGGGCGACTGTCGCGGCTGAGAGAGCGGACGATATGTGTGGTTTCCGGCGTCTGCGGTTGAGGCCAGTTTCAGTGGTTTTTGGTGTACTGGTGGGCTTTAGGGCTGTTGGGGGCGGCCACTAGCTTCCGGACCTGTGGCGATGATCCCGTTCGCCGATGCCTGCTGAGGTGGGAAGCTCTGCGGATCGTCTTCTCGTCTGGGAGGGGGGCAGCAAGACCTATAAGCTTCTCCCCGCTTCCGGCCAGTGGAGGTGGGGGCGGTGCGGGGCAGCAGGATCTTTTTGCCGTTTTGGGCAGCGTCCCGCAAGGGTATAAAAGGCCCGCGGTCGCCACCCGTTTCAGCGCAGCA